>JAXGGA010012193.1:0-39607 GCA_038373865.1 Uloborus plumipes | reverse complement strand
TAATTTGTCGGCAGGGGCCCCCTGCTCCTACACCATAAATTGAACTAAATGTAGCACCATACTTTCAGACATATTAAACATCAATTAAATATTGCCAAATAGCTTTTTTATTTTGATATAGTTTTTTTTTAACATTTACCTAAAGGCAAAAATAATTTGTCAGCACGGGGCCCCCTGCTCCTAAACCATAAATTGAACTAACTAAACGTAGCACCACTTTCAGACAGATTAAACATCAGTTAAATATTGCCAAATAGCTTTTTATTTTGATATAGTTTTTTTAAAACATTTACCTAAAGGCAAAAATAATTTGTCGGCGCGGGGCCCCTTGCTCCTACATCATAAATTGAACTAAACATAGCACCATACTTTTAGACGGATTAAACACCAGGTAAATATTGCCAATTATCTTCTTATTTGATATAGTTTCTTTTAAGATTTACCTAAAGGCAAAAATAATTTTTACATAGAGAAAAACTGATTGTTGGTGTGCTTTATGGGGTGGTGGAATAATTGGTCCGTACTTCTTTAAAAACGATGCTATCCAGAACGTTACAGTTAATGGTGACCGCTATAGAGCCATGATTACTGACTTTTTCGTTCGCGGGGCCCCTTGCTCCTACATCATAAATTGAACTAAACGTAGCACCATACTTTCAAACGGATTAAACACCAGGTAAATATTGCAAGTTATCTCCATATATTATTTCTCTAAGCCGAATCCTATACCCGGTTGAAACTCGCTCATTTCTTTATCGAATTGCAAGAAAATTTATGATTCTGAAGCTTATCCCGCGGGCTATTGACGAAAATTAGACCCACCCTCTAAAAAGTGTCGGTTCGTTTTTTATTCGAACTTCAATTTTTGGGCACAAAATTGACTCTATCTAGCGAAATAATTGTCGTATCGTCTCCATTTTGATTTCATTCGAAAGATTTAAAAAAATGCGTTCTTTAGAACGTTTCTCCGCTAGCGCGGCGTAACGAGAATCTCGAAAATCCACGTTTAAGCGACTTATAAGCGATTGCAGTTTGAAAAAGTTAAATTTTTTGCTCAACTGTTAAAATCGTTATACCATTGTTGTTCAAATCAATTTTAAATGTGACATTTCAAGCCAAGGCTTAGCTCGGTAAACCTTAATTGTAACTTTTATTGTTTCAAAATACTATGGTAGTTTTGCGATAACGTTGGTATTTAGTTTAGTAGTAGCCTTGGGTATTTGATTTTAATATAGGGTATCACTTTTGTAGTAGTTGTAAAAGTGAACGTGTCTTTGATCTCTTTGAAAAGTTGTCAGAACGACGGCAGTTGATGGCGATGTTGTGCAAATGAAGCCAATAAAAATTGTCGTATTAAATTTTAAGTTTAGAGTTTTTTTTTTTTTTTTTTTTTTTGCGGAATTCCGCACGGGTCACCTAGTATCTTCTTATTTTGATATAGTTTCTTTTAACATTTACCTAAAGGTGAAAATAATTTGTCGGTGCGGGGCCCCTTGCTCCTACACCATAAATTGAACTAAATGTAACACCACACTTTCAGACAGATTAAACAACAGTTAAATATTGCCAAATAGCTTTTTATTTTGATATAGTTTCTTGTTACCATTAACTTAAGGCAAAAATAATTTGTCGGCACGGGGCCCCCTGCTCCTACACCATAAATTGAACTAAACGTAGCACCACTTTCAGACAGATTAAACATCAGTTAAATATTGCCAAATAGCTTCTTATTTTGATTTAGTTTTTTTTAAACATTTACCTAAAGGCGAAAAAAATTTGTCGGCGCGGGGCCCCTTGCTCCTTTATCATAAATTGAACTAAACGTAGCACCATACTTTCAGACGGATTAAACACCAGGTAAATATTGCCAATTATCTTCTTATTTTGATATAGTTTCTTTTAACATTTACCTAAAGGTGAAAATAATTAATAGAAAATAAATAATTTCTTATTGTTACCATTAACTTAAGGCAAAAATAATTTGTCGGCGCGGGGCCCCTTGCTCCTACAGCATAAATTGAACTAAACGTAGCACCATACTTTCAAACAGATTAAACATGAGTTAAATATTGCCAATTAGCTTTTTATTTTGATATAGTTTTTTTTTCTCATATAAAGGCAAAAATAATTTGTCGGCGCGGGGCCCCTTGCCAGAGCGGGGCCCGATTGAGCAAAATTGGTCCAATCGGCCTAAGACCGGCCATGAGTGCATAATAAGCACGAAACTGCAGTCCATGGATGGAAATAACTGAGTTGGCGGTGTATTGCATATGATAAATAAATTTGTTCACAGTTTATTAACTATTTTCGGCAATACTGCTATAACATGAGTTATAAAAATGTTCTGGGCGAAAACAAAACGATTAGTTCAGAAAATGCATAAAACTCTGTGAAATGTTAAAAAATGGCCCTCACAGCAAATTTTCACATGACACTTTTATGAATAATGAAATGTCAGGAATTTTAAATTGAAATGTGAAAAGCATGAGTATTTCATTTTATTTATAATCAACCAAATTTTAACCATCCGAATTTTTTTTTTTGGAAATAAAATTACCTTAAGTATGCCTTAAACATGTTTGAAGAAACTATGACAAATTAATTTATAAACAATGTTTAATAGCACTCATTCTGAAGGTTACACATAAAAATATTACGATATAGAATAGCAAAATATTAAATGTCTTAAAAAATGTTCAGTGCTTCAGTTATGTGAAAGCCAAAGAAAAACAAAATCGGAGGAGGTGAATGTATAATTAAATTTTGGTGGGTACTATGGTTAGTTTTAATCCTTTCCTATGTTCTCAAAAGTAAAATTGTTGAGTTTTAGAGGTGGATATATTCAAATGCACTACTTGGATATGCCACTGCTAACATATGAAGGGCCAGGGGGAAAAAAGATGAAGTGACCAAAAAGCTATTTCGAGAAAAACGAAGAACAAAGTTTGATTTCTCATAGCTCCTTATGTAGTTTTTCGAGTTTTCATGCACCTTTCGGTCGCTTCTCATCTTTTTTCCCCCTTGTTGTTCTACCAGATGATACTAGTCCTTCATAGCCCCTAGATAGCGCTAATATCTCAAAGTTGACGAAAAAGTGACTTTCATCTTTTCCCCCCTCCTGGCCCTCCATATGTAAAAGAAATCTGAAATTTCTTTGACAGAAATAAATTTAATGTTTTCCATAAAAATTCAGTACACGCAGCACATATGCCTCTAAAATGCATTCATAATTTATATTTGTCTTTTATACATTAACTAACTTAAAATATTGTTATGACACAAATAATAACAAGTTGATGAATATTGTATGAATTTTGTTTTTGCATAAAAAAAATAAAAAGTTTTTTTTTCTTTTTGCTTTCTTGTGGTTGGTGAAGGTTTTTTGTTTTGTTTTTTGTAGGTGGGGGGTGGGGGGCGACCACAGGTTACAGTCTCGGGTGATGCCCGTGTTAGGTACGCCACTAATCTTCTACAACTTTTAGTTTAAATCGAAAGTGGGCACTGTTGCTATGCTCATTACAAAGGATCCCCTTTTTTATTCATTTGCAAATTTATTGATAATATGTTTGTGCACTTACTCAAGCTAGAGAGATCACAGAAATCTCCCTGGTGTTTTTGCTAAATCATGTTGAGAACACTTTTTTTCAAGATATTAGAAAAATTTTACCAATCTACTTAGTATGTGTCTCAGTCAGTGCTGGTGCATCATATTTTATTTCTATAGCTCTATACAATCAGACAATGGGTTATAACAATTTATATTATATTTAATTGTTAATAAGACACATTTAACCATCGTAGAGAGAAGCACTGGCAAAGGAATATTTCATCTTTTCTAAGCTGGTGTGATGGTACAATTCTTTCTTGGTTTCTAAGAACTTGTAAATGTTGTTGAGAAAAAAAAAAAGCCCCCCCCCCCCCCGCCGTCATATTAAAAACAAGTGGCGAAAAAAATTGGTTCCCCTTCTTGGTCTCATTTTTTTAGAATATTTTTATACAGTGTGACTTTTCCAGAGTGTTTGGTCACATAAATAGCTAATGTTTATTATTATTCTTTTTTTCATTTCATCAGTCATATTTTTCTAAGAACTTTAATTTTTATCTAATATTCATTGGAATTTTTTAGCTGAAGTTTCTTTATATGCTTCATTTGACAGTGAAAAATCTTCCTCAAAATTTTGAGTCTCGTGTGAGGTATGTATCCAAATGCTAGAACTTATTTTTTGTTTAAATAGTGTGTTTTTGTGTGTCGATATATTATGAATTTTTATTTTCATAAGCTAACAAGAAGTGGTCATTTTAATTAAAAAAATTTTCATTTAAATACTAGCAGGGGTGAAAGTTTTCATTTTTGTGACAATTTTTTGTCTTTAAGAAAAATGAAAATGGAGTGAGACGGAACAAAATTAAAGTAAGAAATGCTTAGGGAATGAGTTAATCTAAACAGTTGAGGTAACTATTTATTTAACTTGTATTTTGCAATCATGTTTAGGAAAAAACTAAAACACACATGCGGTTCGCGGGCGCACAATTCAGAAAAATAGTACTATGAGTTACATGGAAAAATATTTTTCATGGTTCAGTAAGAGGTGGGAGGCACGCCTAAGTCTGTACATTATCGAAAAGAATTCTGTATGAATCATAAAATAGAATCACTAACAAAGGAGATTCTGAAAAAAAAAATGAAATTGGAACTTGCATAGTAGCTTTAATTTAAAGTTTTGTTTCTAAAAATTACTTTCGTTACCCCCTCTTTACTTTTTTACCGATATTGAAGTTTCATGTATCTGAGATAAGTTGATACTGTCGTTCCCGCTTAATCGGGTAACGGATAAACGAATACCCTGCTTATACGAATAAAACCGTCCAGAACCGAACATTTCCCCATAGACACAATGTTAAGTATCCCCGCTTAATCGAATAATATTTTTATCTTCAAAGAGAAAAATGTAGAATAAAAAAAAAGTGTTCCCACAAGACCTTGGAGCAAACAAACCACTATTGTGGACTGTTTCAGAAAATAAAAGTGAAAGGCAAAAAAAAAAAAAAAATTTGTAGCACAAGTTGTAAGTTACTTTTTTATGATTTTCATATGACCGTACAATATTTATATTAAATTTTTATACTATTTTGTTGTTTACTTTCTTATTTCAAAATCTTTTTACCAATAACATTAATTATTTCCTTTATATAGCTATTTCTTTGTTATTTCTACGTTTTGAGACTAAAGTTGTCAAAATGGAAAGGTAAAAAAATGTTCCCTGCTTAATCGAATAAAATTTCTTGGAACCGACAGTATTTCAAATTGCTCAAGATAAGAGTTTTGTACAGTAAGATGGGAATCAATTCCCATCAATTTTTCAGGATTGTTTAGGATCAGGTTTTTTCTCTCAAGAAATAATTATTAAACTGATTACACACCAATATAAAGACCTTTCATTAACATATGGAGATAATGCAAGGTCCAATATATGATGCTACATTCATTAAAGCATATTAAAATTGTCTAGATTTTTTTGTAAAATTGTGTCCCTTTTTTCTTTTTTTTTCAAAACCACAATGAGGTTTGCTGTAGAGATTTCAGTCAGGAAGCCTTGATGCAACATTAATTTGGGAGGAAATATGTTACTTTATTTACTTAATTCTTATTTCTTTATTTATTTTCATTGTAAGTCATATTATTATTATTTTCTTGGATTGTGTGCTGTCGTAAAGTGGTTAGTTATAATGTAAAAATAATGAAATGATTGGCCGTACACAAATAAGAAAATCGTAAGTAAAAAAATTGAATGAAACGCAATAGTTACGTTTGAACTCCCAGAGTTCGAAACCCTAAACTAAATAGGCAAGGTGTCGATAACCCTAACCGTAACAAAAGGAAGATTAACCCTAACGAGATAGAGCACATGGGAAAATAAACAGAAATTTTAAACTGAAGAAACATATTTATTCATCACAAGGCATTATACAAATTATTTATCTGAGTTAATTTCATAAAAATCAGGTAAAACCGAGCTTAATAATTTAGACCAGAGATAGGCACAAGTAATAAAACATCACACGCCTAAATCAAACATTAAAAGTCTGCCAAGGGAAATTTAGGTTTTAAAAAAAACAAGGGAAACAAAATTATATAAAAAGAAATGGAAAGGGAAAGAGTAAACTCACGGTACGTTCCAGTAATTTATATAAGAGGCAGATAAGCCATAAAAAGGCATACCGCCCAAAATGATCTAAACTACATCTTAAAATCTAAATCAGTGCAAGCCGCCGAGAGACCAGAGAGAGCGAGAGAGATAAAAAATCCCGCTCTACACCAGGTTACAAGAAACTAAGGAATTCGCCAAGAGCCGAGCCAAAGCAGGTTTCTCAAAACGGCGCATCGCCAAGACAGAGTAGAGGAGAAGAGGGGAAAAAGTTGCCAAAAGCGATAAATGATCAAACCAGCATTTCTTCCAAACCGCAAGATGCCAATGGCCAAAATGTCCCGCACAGAAAGTGCATGGTAACAATAAGGGGAATTTAACGCAGAGCGGGGAAGAAAACCAAAGTAAAAGGAACAAAATCCAAATTTTAACCAATGGAGTGTGTAATAAAATATTACACATGACATTACTAACCAATGGAATGTGTAATAAAATATTACACATGACATGTGCCCTCAAACCTTGGGTTCCGAGGGTGCTATTTACGCTGTCACCTAAATTGTCGCAACCAGTAGCGCAACCAGGGGGTGGGACCATACTGCCCATGCCCACCCAGAAGGCTGAGTTGCTATTTTTATTCTATTATTAATATTCTTTATTATTGAAGAGAAGAGAGGAACACATACACAAGTCTTGTGATTTTAATAAAGTGATTTCAATGAGAAAAAAAATGTTTGGGAGATCTCTCAATTTCTTTCAAAAATAAATCTTGGCATTTAAATTTTTTAACAGATGCAGCTTATTGGCTAACTAATTGTTTGCCCCCCCCCCCCCCTCGACCCATTCCTCTTTTCTTCACCCTTTTTCTTCTAGTGCTTCTGAAAATCAGGAAGTGTTCAAAATGTTATTCTTCCAAAACCCTGTTCCCCACCTTTATCATTACTGTGCATCTCAAATTTCGTTTTGTAGATTTCATATTCTCAATTTTTCCAGGAGGGGGCAGAGCCTTTGAATCTCTCCTAACATCGTAGGGTATGACCTAAAAATATGTTTTTAATACTTCGATTTCTAAAAACCATGGGAGATTCCCAGAACCCCCCTTCAGATATCTTTAAAAAATGTTTACTTTGCGTTTTTGAAACTTGAAAAGTTGTAGAGCGGGGAGGGGGAATAAATATTTTTTTATCAATTGGGGACAGTCCCTGAGCCTCAGCCCTTGCTATAAACATGAACAATAATTATGTTTATTAGCCTTCAATTTCTAAAAATTGTCTCGGAACCTATCGTACCTATCTTTCCTCGAACATAGCCGAAAACTCCCAAACTGCGTTTTCCAAACTACAATTTCAAAACTTTCCAGTTGTGAATCCCCCAGACCCGCTACTAGCACCCCCCTTTCAAAACCAGAAGCTGGATCTGCCTTTGCTTCTAACAATCTCAAAACTTGTTTAAAACTGCTTTTTTCGAGCTCCAAGAGCTAAAAATTGTCGAGCCTTTAATGTTACTAAATAGGGTTTCTACAATCGCGTTTGTAGGACTTCAATTTCGGATATTTTCGGACAAGGGCCCTAACGACCTTGTCTCTAGGGCAATTCCACGGCAACTTACGTTACATTTCGACCAGCTCTTATCCATTTAGTACCTTAGTACAGACAAATTTTGTTGTACAAATCTTGTATGAAAGCATTTTTTGAAAATGACAGTTGAAAGCAAAATTAAAATGCAAAAATATTCGATGCATTTAAATTTTACAAAATCTAGCAGTCAAATATAAGGCAGTAACTTGCGTTACACAAAAAGGGAATGACATAATATGAAAATTGGTTCTGAGGCAAATTTCTGCTCTATTACAGCTGTTTTATTGTTTGAAGCATAATTTATCAGTTCTTTATAATGCTTAGGAATATATTTTCATTAATTTAAAAATTTATTTCAAAAATTGAAAATTATGGGAATTTTTAACTGGGTAACTTATGTTACAATAACTTACGTTACAAAATTTACTTACTAGCATATCTTTATTACAAAAATTAATGAATGAAAATTACAGCTTAGTTTAGATCGAAACATTGAAAATTAACAATTATGAATTAAATTTACAGACATTTAATATCAAACTCAATGAAAAATCAAAAATATTACATAACATAAGACTTAAATCTATACTGGCTGCTGCTATTAACAAGTTCAGGTAATTCAATTTTTCAAATCATTCTTTCTTTCTTATTATAAATTTCATCTGTCGTTACTGGCCACTTCTAATTGGTTCCAACAGCAGCCATTACTTATATTTTAAAGTCGTTTTCTTCAATAATCGTCACAACTCAAGGATACAATGTATTTTCCTACTTTACCACACACCATTCACCAGCTTTTATCTCTGCTTTTTCTTCTTGTTCCTTAAAATACTTAACTAAACGAAACCCCGTAGTTTGTTAATTTCTAGTTCTTAAATGGTCATTGTCAATGTGCGGATCTTCAAAAAGTATTTTTGATAAATTTTGCTTTTTCTAACATATTTCAATACCATAAAGAGGGACTTATATTTAAAAATCCGTAATATCCACATGACTTTTCTCATACCCCTTCTACAGCGCATCTTTTCTGCAGAGTTTAGTGGCATTTTAATGCAGAATAAAATGTATTTCACCTGTAAGATATAAAATATTTTTGTATTTGTTACTTCTAAAACACATTTGATAACTTTAAATCATAACAGAAGTCATTTTTGAATAACTTATAGTACATTACTCCTAAATATTCTGAATGCAGTGATATTGTTTAGAGAGAATTAATATCTCAAAAGCCAAAAAGAAACATATGGGTAATTCCATGTAAATGTCAACCTAGACATGGTTTTTATATCTTTCAATATATATATCTTGTGATACATCAGTTTAAAGATAATTTTTCAAATTTTTAGAATTTATCATAAGTTTTCACAAAATATTACTCCAAACCCCTGAAAAATGGCTGTAAAGATAATATATGCAGTTACCCAAAACATCGCATATTTTTCTAACTTTTCACATTCATATATAGTTGAAAAAAACTGCAAATAATAATGAATTTTTTTTTAATTATTGAAGAATGGTTCTTTTGCTTTACAGAAATATATGTATTTTTTTGTTTTATCATAAAATTAATATTGCAAAGTTAATAGGTATTCAGTCTGATTTACTTGTTATGTTAGTCACAAAAACATGAATTAATTCAGTTATTCCCTTCTGGAAATAATATATTTTATATTTTTTCCCTTGATCTCTTCTATGAGATGGGTACAGTTAGATTGATAAGATTGTTCATAAAGTTTTTTATTTTTTTCTGGCCATAGGACTTGTGACTAACATAACATCACTGTGATTGACTAACATAACACGACTCTTTAAGAAATACTTAAATCTTAAGTAAACAATTTATTTTAGAAACAGATTAATTTATTGAACATATTATTTTAAAGAAATTAGTGTGACCATATATACTGCAGTAATTTATTTTCAAAACAGTTCTTTTAATAGTAAACTTGGAGTGGAAATTTTAGGCTGTAATTTGCGACGCAAGTAAGCACTCGGCATACGAAGTCAACATCTTCAATGAAATAATTTTAAATTACTTTATAGATATAGGGGAGAGTGGTAATGAATGGGCCATGGTGATGAATGGACCACTAACAAAATATGAAAAAGTATTTGCATGGATTTTTTTTTTTTTTTGATGCCACCAATAGATGTAGCTATTTGTTCTACTAAACTCATCCAATTTTCATTCGTTTGCGCTGAGCCATTTTCAAACTAGAGTGGCGTGGTCAAGAATCCGACTGAAAAGTAAGTTTTTCCCTTTTTAGTAAAACATTTCCTAGCTAAAATGTACCAAGTATTTAACTGCATACATATGTATAAGCTAGTCTTTCCATATCTATAAACTAATCTTAAGATGTATTTTGATGTTATCTAAATTCAATGTACTCAAAAAACCTAAATGTATTCCAAAAGTATAGGTGGGGCTGAATGGGCCACTATGTCATGGTAATGAACGGGCCACCTAAATATTGTTTTTCTTCCTTTTCTTTGGATTTTCGCATTAATATGAAACACAGCTGACTGTCATAGATTAATATTACTGTCGTCAAAATAGGTTTGTAGTAACTTCTAAACATAATTTGCAGATCTATATTATATTCCTATAGTACAATAGACCTCTGGTCGCAGTGCGTGGCTTGAAAAAGCCCCCCTCTCTCCTTCATATTATATTCCTCACAGTACAATTTCATTTTCTTTCTTGGTAACTTAAGTTAGCTATTTCTTATTCCCAAAGTCTAGTAAATTAAAAAGAAATTGAATTTTGACAAGTTTGAAAATGAAGATGAAGTTTTTGAAAGTGATCTTTAATATTATTTTTGAAATACATAAACTTTATTAAATCATAGTGTGTATTATCTGTATATTTGATGTTATTTATTTCTTACAATCTCATTATTTAGTCATTTTTCTGCTACAATTGGTATGCATCAGTTTTATTTTAATTGCATCAGTTTTGATGTTTATATAATTTTAAATCAGTATGATTTTGTATCATCATGTCAAGTGAAAACAAGACAAAAAACAAGAATTGAAGATAAACTGCTTATTGTTGAGTGAAAGTGACAAAGCTGAAAAAAAAAAGAATTAGACTTGCTGTTTGAAAATGGGAATCCTCATATAGGTTTTTCGGTAATAATGATATGCTGTAAATCTGGAGAAATTTAAAATTTGTTTATTAAAAAATACAGGGGATGATATCCCAAGAAAAGAAGTTTTTTTAAAGAAATTGGGTAGAAGACGAGGCTGCTGATGATTTTGAAGTAGATTCTCCCGGACTGGTCCGAGATACAAAAACTAAGATAGTAGGTAATTTTATTGTGGTGGTATTTACCTCTTGTAAGTCTAAAAGGAAATATGGTACGCAGGTTTTAAACATGAATGAAAATGATTATGAAGTTCTCTTCGCGAGAAAAAGCTATGAGGCAACCTTGGTGTTTCCCTCAAATTAGAACAAATTTTGGATTTAAGGAATTCAAATTTCGAATCTTGTCTTGTCGCAAACATCTGTAAATTCCTGCAGACATTATTACTTTAAAAGCAAAACTGGACTGGAAATTTTGTTTACAGGTAAACATATGTGTTAATCTTCAATAAAATCTTGTTTGCATTCTAATAGTTGTATTAATATTACCTGTAATACACTTAAAGTTAAATGTGTAATCGCGTGTTATGTTAGTCACGTTATGTTAGTCACAGGCAAGTTTTATTAAAATACTACTTTTTGCAATATTATTTAAAATATATGTCAAATTTACAATTATTAATGCGAAAATAACCTTTCACATAGATACTATCCGGGGAAAAATAATAATTTTATGGTTTAATTTTAGAGAATTGTGTTGATGAATTTGATACAAAATTTTTAGGGTTGCAAATCTGTTATGTTAGTCACGTTGATCAAAATGTCCCCTAACTGCCAAAAATGAAAGTAATATTATTATTTTTGTATATTAACGAAAACAACTCATCTGTGCGGAAAAGAATAACACCTTGTTTTTGGTATTGTGACAAAAATAAGGCTCACACACAGAAAATAAGATTAAAAATTTATTCTAAATGTTATGTTAGTCACAATGGAATTACCCATATAATTTATAATAGAGGTGTATTGTAATCTTATTAACAAATAGAGACATTTTAAGAAATATGATTAATTTAAATTAAGTAAATACAGAACAAATTCAAAAGAATTCTTGCATAAGTTAC
Source organism: Uloborus plumipes (assembly GCA_038373865.1). Taxonomy (NCBI): domain Eukaryota; kingdom Metazoa; phylum Arthropoda; class Arachnida; order Araneae; family Uloboridae; genus Uloborus; species Uloborus plumipes. The sequence continues at coordinate 27,675 of JAXGGA010012193.1, read as the reverse complement.
TCCTACTTACCACATAGGTTTATTTCACAATTTACTTTCTTTATAAATACAAGTATTTAAGTTCTACTTGGGTAACTTACATTACCTGCATATGTTGGTAACTTAAGTTACACGTTTTGATTGTAGCACAAAAAATTAAATAGACAATATTTTAAAAAAAACTTTAACTATTTGCTTAACACACACTTATAAGATAGAAAATATAGCATTGTTAACATTGCATTGCCCTTTGTTTATGCACATCATGAACTTTAACATGTTTTTGGTAACTTATGTTACATAGAACAGTGCATTTTTGAAGTTAACATAAATCACTTAATTTACGTGAAAACACTCGTTTTAGCAATTTACAATGTTGAATGAAAGTGTAATAATCAATATTCTTCCTTTAAAACAGTTATCTAAAGAAAAAAATTTAAACTTACCAACGTTGAAAGATTGACCATTTGCTTTGCCAAAAGTTAAATATTCCATTTCCAACTTCAAAGTGCTGCCAAAACTAAAAATACTGCATTCCTGACAAAAAATTAGTATAAATAATAAACTTCTAACATTTTTAAACCGAAAAATATGTAAAACAGACGCATTGCTGTAATTTGATTTTTCCAACGCTTTTCCACACTTGCATGGAATTGCCCTCTAATATCACTCAAGATCGTCAAAAATTTTGTTTTTAAAACGATAGTTCGAAGATACGCTCAGCAGGCAGTCCTCCTTACATTTTGAGTGGTTGCTATCACATGAAATCTGAAAATGCAAACACTAGTTTATCGAAAAATTTAAGCCCCCCTAACATCACTAAATATTGCTTAAAAAAAACGTTTTCTGATATTTCTGTTTTAGAATGTTTCCAGGAGAAAGTCCCAGAATCCCTCTTCCGTAACATCATCGAAATTTGCCTATACTTGCGTCTTTTTAACTTCAATTTCGAAAAATTGCTGGGGAGAGGGATCGCTTTTTCTGTTTATAAAAAAGTGGATTGGGGACAATCCTTAAACCCAATCCTTTGCCCTCATGTCAAAAATTATCACCTATAATAGCGTTTAAAAGGCGTCAATCTCTTAAAATTTTTCTAGAATCCCCCCCCCCCCCCATTTCCTGTTCACCTAACATCACCAGAGACCACAAACAAAACTGTGTTTTCAAGACCAATATTTAAAAAATTCGGATCCCCCTGTCAGATGAGGAAAACATTTTTCAAAGTCCCCCCCCCCCCCACCTAAAAATATTTTCTGGTTGCGCCACTGTTCGCAACCATTAGATTACGTTGTAAAACTTAAAAACATGTGGACCCCAAAACATAGTTAGTTAACCTCCCCCCCCCTCCCTGATGTCTTAATCGTGTCCCCAACAGATGAATCATGATTGGCAAGATTGTGTCTAATATTGCACTTACACATATCTGTCTGGTTTACTTTCTTACACATATATATGATACAATAAATGGCTTATTGTCAGCGGAATAAGGATGTTACAGTTGAAACCAAGGACACAAACCAGGGATATAGCCAGACTTTGGTTTTGAAAAGGGAGAACCAAAGACATTCTCCGTGAAATGTACACTATCATGATATTTGATTTCAGTCGCTTATTCTATTGATTTTTGTTATAATTATTTTGTAAAGAATAGTCATAAAAACTGCAAAAATAGATAGATAAATAAATAAACACGGCTGAATTATCTCCGAGTTTGTACAATTTTTCAATAATTTTTATTTATTTTTTTTCAAATAGTAAAATAATGATAACTTTTTCAGCAACAAACTTATATTTTAAAAGCATTTTTTTTTTAAATATTTTGAAAAATTTCTGAGGGATTTGAACCCTAAAAACCCGCTCTTATATTTGGCTCCCCCTGGCACAAACAACAAGAAAGTTTTTACAGTCGTCATCCTCCGCTCTGAACCCCCAATGGACAAATTTATACATAAATAAGAATTTACATGAAGCCCCCCCCCCTCAAGAAAAATTCCAAAAGGTTGTGTTACCTGATGAAGTAGTGGAGCTAAATAAAGTCAATGATTATTTTTGCACGCACCGAAAATTAATTGTAGTAAAATGGAAAAAGAAAACCAGACCACTATCTTATCTATAAAACTAAATTTTATTTTGTGCTTTTCATAGTGACAGAAATTTTGAGAGTGTGGTAAGTTGTTTTTTTGTATTTATGTTGATTTGGAAGCGGTATATGGTGTGATAAGGTCTAAATTGTTACATATTTTTTCAGTTAGTCCCCGTATTATTTATGTGCTTTGCTTATTGAACTATTGTTTTTTAGACAGGTTTTTCGTGACCATGAAGTGAAAACTCCTCAAATATCTCTCCAAGTCCCAACCCTAACTCCTCTCCGATGCTGTTCGTACCATTTTGGGTATCCCTGTTTCCATGATATTGTAGCATAAAATTTTACATCAGAGAATAAATATATTTTGAATTTTTTACTTGAATATTTTGTTTATTTTTTTTTTAATTTAAGTCTATTTCAAAATTATTGAGTTGGAATTTTTGTATGAAAGAATGCTTTTTACTGCTGTGCTAAGCTCAAAAGTCGTATCTGCTCTTTTTTAACAAAATTGAGTTATTGTCACCAGGTGGTTTTTTATGATGTATTTTATTGAAATACAATGTTTTGTGGCCATTTGAAAATGGGAAATATTTAAAAAAAAAAATCTGTAAAAGTCATGTATCTCATGGAGGTGCAAAACTTTCAACAACAATATCTTATTTTGAGATCGGGTGCAAATACCATTTTTACGCTTATCATGGCAGTATACAGTTTATCACAATTTTAGAAATAGCTTTTTACAATTTTCCATTTGCTTTTTGGGTAAAATTTTTAATGCCACATAATTTTTTATCTTTGAAAAGCAATAAATTGATTTTGAGCTTACGGTGCTGTATAAAGCTGAGGAGATCTTTTTAACGCGTGGTAAAATATTCATTCGTTGTGACTTGTGACCTTGAATATCTGAAACCTGATACAAGAAAGCCATGTAATATATCAATAGAAAGCTCTATTCCTTTTATTTACAATGGTTTTTGAATTTCTGTTCTATGCAATTCCAAGGTAACTTACGTTACATTTCGACCAACTCTTAGGCATTTAGCACCTAAGTACAGACAAATATTGCAATACAAACCTTGTATAAAAGCTTTCTATGAAAATGACAGTCAAAAGCGAAATTAAAATGCAAAAATACTCGATGCATTAAAATTTTACAAAATTTAGCAATCAAAAATAAGGCAGTAACTTACGTTACAAAAAAAGGGAATGACATAATATGAAAATTGGTTCTAAGGCGAATTTCTGCTCTATTACAGCTGTTTTCTTGTTTGAAGTATAATTTATCAGTTTCTTATAATGCTTAGGATTTTATTTTCATAAATTAAAAAATTTATTTAAAAAATTGAGGATTAAGGGGCTTTTCGACTGGGTAACTTATGTTACGAAATTTACTTACAAGCATATCTTTATTACAAAAATTAATGAATGAAAATCACAGCTTAGTCAAGATCAAAATATTGGAAATTAACAATTATGAATGGCATTTATAGAAATTTAATACCAAATTCAATGACCAATCAAAAATATTACATAACATACGACTTTTAAATGCATACTAGTCGCTGTTATTAACAAGTTCAGGTAGTTCAATTTTTCGAATCAGGTTTTCATTCTTATAATAAATTTCATCTGTCGTTTCTGGTCATTTATAATAGGTTCCAACAGCAGCCATTACTTTTACTTTAAACTTGTTTTCTTTAATAATCGTCACAAATCAAGGATACAATGTATTTTCGTACTTCATCACACACTATTCACCGGTTTTTATCTTTGTTTTTTCTTCTTGTTCCTTGAAATACTTAACTAAACGAAATCCCACAGTTTGTCCACTTCTAGTTCTTAATGGTGATTGTCAATGTGTGGATCTTCAGAAAATAGTTTTGGTAAATTTTGCTTTTTCTAACACATTTTAATATCATCAAGAGTGACTTTTATTTATAAATCTGCAATATCCACATGACTTTTCTCATGCCCCTTTTACAACGCATCTTTACTGCAGAGTTCAGTGGCATTTTAATGCATAATAAAATATATTTCACCTGTAAGAGATAATATATATTTTTATATTTGTTTTTTCCAAAACATATTTTTAAACTTTAAAGCATAACAGAAGTCATTTTTGAATAATTTATAGTGAAATACCTCCTAAGTATTCTAATGCAGTGATATTGTTTAGAGAGAATTAATATCTCAAAAGCCAAAAAGACACATGTAATTTATAACAGAGGTGTATTGTAATCTTATTAACAAATAGAGACATTTTAAGAAATATGATTAATTTAAATTAAGTAAATACAGTACATTTAAAAGAATTATTGAATAAATTACTTCTACTAACCACATAGGTTAATTTCACAATTTACTTTCTTTATAAATACAAGTATTTAAGTCCTACTTAGGTAACTTACATTACCTGCATATTTCGGTAACTTACGTTCAGTGGCATTTATAGCTTTTTATTTCGGAGGGGGCCCATATAATGAAGCTTAGCTCCCCCCCCCCCACAACTTTCTTTTTTTTTTTTCGCTATTACTGTAAGACAGGTAGAAATTTTCAAATTGAATTAAAATATTGTAATTTTTAGATTCCCTCCAAAACTTTTTTCAAAATTGAAATTATTTATGCTACCTTTGATGACGTTGGAGGATCAAGACTCCTCTGGGAAACTGACTGAAACTTTAATTCTAAACACGCAATTTCAGGCTTAGTGACGTTAAAGGAATTGAGAAGACTCGGGGCATCTCTCCTGAAATATTTTGACACTGAAGCACAACTCAGGATATATTTCTTCATGATAGAGTAAAAGAAAAGAAGATGAGTTTTTTTTTTTTTTGAACTGAAGTCTCATTTAAGTTATCTTTGGGAAGTAAAAGTTCAAAGACCCTCCCCTGAAAGATTTTCGATACATAGATGCGCAATTTCGCGTCTCTTTAGAGACGTTAAGAAACAAAAAGTGGTTAGGGATCTCCCTCCGAAAATTTTCAAAATTGAAACCTTAAACCATAGACCAGTGGTTCTCAACGGGGGCGATACCGCCCCCCGGTGGGCGGCAGGACGATATTGAGGGGCGGTGAATCTCTTTTGGGCAGCAAGGGGGCGGTGGACATATTTTGGGCGGTAAGGGGGCCGTGGGTATATTTTAAAATTTGTTTGGGAGAATATGTTTTGGGCGGGGGCGTTAGGAAACCCTTTTCCCATAGATCGGTAAGGATAGCTTTAAAAAAATATTTCTGGGATTATCTCCCTAACCCTGACACTTCTCCTAACGTCATCAAATAGCAAATCAGCCAAAATTTGATAATAGCACTTAAATTTCAAAAAAGTTTTTGGAGGTGGGTCTCCACTTTCGTAGGGTAACTGTCTAAAATAGCCTTAAAATTGTGTTTTATTGATGTCCATTTAGAAATTGCTCAAGGAAGAGTCCTAATTTCCTCACTCTTCTGCTCCCGTAACTTTTATAGCCAAAAATAGCTTAAAATTGCGTTTTGGAAACTTCACTTTTAAAAAACTTTCAGGCTAAAGATCCAGAACCATCCACCTCTTTCCCTAGCAGAACCACATATAGATAAAAATTTTGTTTTTAGACATTTCTGTTGAAGAGCTATTTAAACCATCATTTTAAAAGACAGCTTAATGATTTTTTCAAAAATGATTACGGTATAGAATCAGGGCCGCGCCAAGCCTGATCGGCGCCCTCGTGCAAATGTCTTCTGAGCGCCTTATGCAGTAACGTTCGATAATTAACACCAGCAGTGATGTTTTCTGGACAAATATAATTTAGAAAAAATAAGTTTTGCGGAAATTCCCCCCCCCCCCCCCCATAAAAGTACTTCCAAATGTCGAAAAACTCTTTCACACATAACATTATATTTTCATTCTTTTCAAAATGATTATTCTCAATTTTTGTTCTATTTTTTAAGCAGTAGGTTTTTTTAAATATCTCGAAACATTTATTTCGTTATAAACGTTAGAATATAAAGAATATTAAATTTTAGAAGCTCAAACTAAAATAGTAGGTTTTTCAATAGCTGAATTTAAAAAAAGTACATGACTAAAATTTCTTTTGTGTCAAATTCAAATCGTTCATGTAACGCAATCAAAGAGTCAGTGGTCCAACAAACAGTTTTACCGTAATCTTCAAGATCTCTTTGCCTGATTATCTTTTTCTTAGAGTCTTATTTCGACGTGGACTTATTAATTAATTATTTATTGTTTTTAAGAAAACATGCAATGGATGTATGAAACTAGATCTGTGTATTCTTTTAGTATAGAAAAAGTTCCAAATTAAAAAACATATATGTATATTTCTTTAGCTATTTTTATTTATTTATTTTTTTTTTTTTTTGGGAGGGGGGAGTTAAAAAATGCGCTAAAATGAGCACATAGACAGGCTCATTGTTTTAAAGTTGTCCTTGGAGCAGGGTCAAAGGGTGCAAATTTTATCGGTAAACAACAAAAACCACGTCGACTGTTAATATACTGATTTCTCAACCCCCCCCCCCCCACTCCAACGACGGGCCTGGTTTTCGAGAATTGCAGTTAACTCTCAATCATTTCAAACTAATATTCTATCTCAAATAACACATTATTACCGTGCCCCAAATAGACTATCATTTTACCGTAAATAAATAATTACAAAATTTAAAAAGTGTGAAGCTGGCTAAAAGTTAATACTAATTATTATTAAAAAATCTGCACGTGAGAGGACACACACACGACTTTCTCACTGCAAACAACTCAGCAAATTGGGGTAAACACAAAACAACGTTTTCGACATGAGCTATACGAAACCTTGTGTCAAGTGTTCTAACACCATTGAAAAGGATGCGGCTATTCTATTGTGGCCAATCTGGATAGAATAAAAATTCATTAACAGAAACATTTGTAAGCTGAAATGTGCAAATCTTTACATTGAAAATAAAATATTAATAACATTTAACAATTTAAATTAAAAATATTAAATTATTACATCAAAAATATCGTTAAACATTTAACTGGAAAAATATAGGAATAACTCTGAATTTTAACTACTACTTATAAAACCAAACTACTACTCGTTAAATACTTTTCATAAAACGTTTTCAGATTCACTTAAATTCTTATCGAGCATAACGTCCGGTTTTTCATGTAGCCAAAAATTGGAGCATGACAAGTATTTAATTTTGGAATACCCTGTACTTCATATCTCAAAGTTATTTCGAGTTCAATAGCTCCTTGAATACACTATTGTGTTTTGGAAGAAGAAATAGTTTAAATATCAAAGTTAAAGTAGCTCTAAATATCTCCCGAGTTTGTATTTGATAAATAATTAATCACATTTTTTTGTCTGTCAAAATATGACAACACGGTACAGATTATATTTCTGAATTGAAGTATAAAGTGGATGATATTCCCCTTAAAATTGGTAACTGAAATCTTTCCCTGAAAACCAATAAAATCCGGATTAGTAAAAAGGCATTAAATTCAATATGAAATACAAATGCATTGTCCAAAGGTCTCTTTTTTTAATTAAAAAAACTTAGTATTTGAAGCAAAGAGGAGATAATCGTGTGATTATGGTCAAATTGTTACTTTTTTTGAAACTGAAAAGTTTACCTAAACTGTTGTCTATAATATGTAAATATGTATTGCGCACAAGAAAATAACATGCAAATATGCTTACCGTATTTTTTTATGTACGATGACATAAAGTAGTCGAATCACCACGAACAATTGTTAAAATACTAAAATACATTGCATTAGAGTAAATTTTACGTAGTATTGATTCAACGAAAGAAAGAAACCTATTGAAAAGTAGAAGATTTACTTGGATTCTTTTGCTCACAACTTTGTAGATATGCTGAAATAGCTAACACGGCGCCTCATTCCGAAGAAAAGTGCTGATGTATTCATTAACATCCCGTGTTTCCTTTGCAAAAGATAAAGCTTTTGAATAGCTTGTTTAGACACAACAAGGAAATAATTTTTCCTTCATGGATTAGGTAGTGAGAGGGATTGCTTGTCTCATTGAGCAATATAACTTCATCGCCAGAGTTCGTTTTAATGAAGAGTTAAATTTTATTTATTTATTTATTTATTTATTTTTTGTTTGGAACTTTTTTGGTTTGTAGAGCTAGGCGCCTTTTAGGCTCTAGCGCCCTCGTGCGCCGCACGGCTTTGCACATTGGCACGGCGCGGCCCTGTATAGAATCTCGAACTACCCGCTTACTTTTTCCCCAATCATGACCGAAAAGAGCCTAGAATTGCGTTTTTAGGAAGTCGGTTTCTAAAACTTTCTAGAAGAGAGCCACCAGACTTGACCGATCTTTTGTGTTGTAAGAGCATTGCCGTAACAACAATACAGGTAGTTCTCAGTTGCGTTTTTCAGAGTACAATGTGAAAAAATTTCCGCAGAAAACTCCCGAACCTTTACCATTCCATCAACCTCAACAGAAATTAGCCTTAAAATAACTTTCAATTTTGAATAAACTTCATGAAGTTTTTCACTCTTGTTAATGTTATTAAAACTTGCCTAAAATTGCATCAAGTGATGTCTCCAAAGGCATACTATAATTGCTTTATTAGGACTTTTTGCATTTTATCTAACCTTCAAAGAAATGAAATACTCAAAAAGTATTTCTCTGAACTGAACTTTATCTTGTAATTTGTAAATTTCAGTTATTTCATTTTTTCCCTATTTACTTGTTTAATTTTTTCCCTCCAACTAAAACTTGATTTATAATTTTTAAGAATGACATATGTACGGGTGGTAGTTTTAAGTCTTTGTTCCGACTGCAAAAAATCGAAAGTCAAGCAGGCCCGTCATTTAGGGGGGGGGGGGGTCAATTGCCCCCTGACTTTGAGAAATCAATGTATTTACATAAAAGTGGGCGTGGCTTTTGATGTTTTCCGAGAAAATTGCATTGAGTTTGGACCCTTTGCCCCGCGCCCTGGAAAAACTTGAAATGACGTCCCTGAAGTCAAGCTTTGTTATTGCCATAAATGAGGGATGCGTATATAAGAACAACACGATTTGAGATTGGATTTTTTGGGAACTACTTGAACGCAGTGCATTTTTCAAAGTATATTGGTTTTCAAAAGAAAAAAAAATGTTGAAAACATCGTATTTTTACTTCAAACCTTTTTGTTCTTATTTACGTTCAAAATGGATCACTCATTTCATTGAACTATTCTGGGCACTTGGTTGATTATTTGACACAGCTTTTTGGCGAAAAAATATTGACTGCTTTAAAAAAAAAATACATTGAAAAGTTTTTTTACTCATAGTCTATTTTCAATCATCTATTTGGGCAAAATTATAGATTTAAACCGGTCAAAAAACTGCTTTTCCTTCTCCCCCTCCCCGTTTAACACCCTTCAGGCAAAGGGGGCGTGAAAAAATTTTCGGTCTTAAAGAGGGCGGTAGCTGAAAAAGGTTGAGAACCACTGCTTTAGACCATTTTTGGTAGCAACGTTAGCAAGGACTCTCTCCCGAAATGCTTCGAAATCAATGTTTTAAAAACATTTTTAATTAGTTAATCTTAATACCGTCAAGAGAAGAGGCAGGATTCGGGCGCCGTGCCCGAAATTTTGCGCCATTGAAGCTTCAAGAATGCAATTTTAAGCTCCATTTTTTGAAACTGAAGATTCAAAATTTTACTTTTAGCAGAGGTGCCCTTTACCCCCAAGAGCTAAAACTTATCATCCAAGAATTCCACGAAAATCCCTCTCAAAACGAGAGCCACACCCAGAAAGAAAAAGAAAACAAAAACTTTTTAAAACGCCCCTTAAAAATAATTCAATAGCGCCGCTTACGCCATGATTCTTGATAGGAACAACTGCTTTTAGGTTTTGTCTGACAACATTTAGGATAATAAACGGATTTAGGAACTCTTCCGGAAATTTTTGGGCATAGACACTGTAATTCGGGAGCTCTCTCTTTTCTAAAAACCAGGCCCGTCATTTAGGGAGGGGGGGGGGGGGGGGGGGCAGGGGTCAATTGTCCCCGCCCCCTTGACTTTGAGAAATCAATGTATTTACAAGTGGGCGTGGTTTTTGGTGTTTTCCGATGAAATTGCATTGTGTTTGGACCCTTTGCCCCCCCTTGGAAAAACTTGAAATGAAGTCCCTGCTAAAAACACATTTTAGAGCTAAAGACTATAGAAAAGTAAGGGGGATATCAACTACCGTTAACTGTTTGAATTTTAAATCTCTAAAATTATATTTGAGGCAATGTTTGACCAAGGTATTGAAGAAGAAGCGGGAAAAAAACTCTTTCGAAAATTTTTGGACATTGAAATCTTGAAACTGCAATTAAATTACGCGTTGTAATAGCGAAATTTTAAGACCTCTTTGGACTCTTCAAGGGGGGTCATTAGCCTTCTTTAAATTCATGCTAGGCCGATACTCGGGCCTCGACTTCCCACCCAAAACCCGCCTCTAAGAGGCTCTCTATTCTTTAATTTCACCACTAGAGATTGAAAATTACGTGCCCCTTCTAGCTCGGCCGGCTTAGACTTCTACCTCTTTTAGATTTTTTTTTTTTTTCCTGTTTTGTTTTGTTCAGCTGAACGCTTGGAAATTATTTGTGAAAAAACTAAAACCGAAAATGATTGCACTTTATTTTAAATTTTTTGCTGGGAGGAATACTTACACTTTATTTTAAATTTATTGAGTACAGCGTTATTTTAAAGATTCTTATTTCCTGACTGATTAGAAAAAAAGGGGGAATGAGAAGAAAGAGAGAAACGTAATTTGCTGACTAATCTACATGTGTTGAAGATTTTTCATTTAAAGATTTCTATTCAAAATGATTAGGATTTTTTCTATGCGTTTTCTAATTGAATCATTTATTTCGAAAAGGTAACATCTCTATTTTGATCTCCTCTGTCTCTTTAGAAAATTAAACAGCGCTAGGTTATATTTTTGAATGTCATAATCAATGGTTATTTGGTAAATTATTGCAGCAATTGTGTACTTAACTAAAGGCATTTTTTCATTGATTATGACATTCAAAAATATAACCGTGCGCTGTTTAATTTTCTAAAGAGACAGAGGAGATCAAAATAGAGATGTTACCGTAAAATGGGGTGTATAGGAACAGCGGGGTCAATCGGAACAAAACTTCCAGACCGTACAAAGAAATTCTTCATAAATACACTATTGGGTATTTTTTGCCATTAATTTTTTTTTAGAAAGGTAAGATCATAGGAAGTAGGAAAAAATTACTTTTGTCAATCTGGCAACGCTACTGGCTTCTAAGGAGGGCTGTACGTGGAATGCTAGAAAACATCACATTTTCATAGACTGCAAAACTTCATATGCAAGAACGAACCTTCTTATATTTTAAACCTAAGAGTGGTATGTTTCAATTATACATGTATCTGAACAACAGAATACCATATTAGAATTTACATTTTTTATAAATTGTGTCATAAAAGTGAAGAATTCTGAAAAATGCCATAGGAAAAAAAAATGCCGGAAGAATCGGAACAATTTGTTCTGTTGTTCCAATTCAAACTTATTTGAAGGAAACTGTTTGAAAAATCAAGATTCCAATCCCAATTCCTCTAATCAAGACAAGGACAAGGATTTATTACTGTTTATCCCTTCTCGTGAGCAACTAGACCTTAGAATGACAAAAAGTTGCAGATTTCATAAGATTTTTTCTCCAGGAGACTTCTTTTTATTTGAAATACGAGGGAGAAAGTCATATAGACTTTATATAGCAAAATGCAAGCACACAGACAGTGATGAATAAGCAAAATAATCTTTCAGGACAATCCCCCAAACCCAGAGATTTTAAGAAACTAAAGAAAAGACAGAGATCATCCCAGAAGATGCTATGAATAAACTTAAGCCAAGTCACAATTGCTAGTTTTAAGGACAAGTACATATTTGTGGACGACATGAGTGACTTCCATTCGTGTTAAATCTTTGTATTTCAATTCAAAAGCATTTCTTAAAATTACTTTTCATTTTTCATAAGTTCAAAATTATTTTGAATTTTGACAAATTATAAACGTTTACTGGTATAGAAATAATACTTTTATTTGACAGTAATTATATGTTCTTGTTCTCCCCCATCAATAATACTCATGTTTGTGAGACCTGTTACAGGTTTCATGGAAAAAAATAGAAATTTTAACATGTGTTCCGATTGACCCCTATCAGCGGGGTGATTCGGAACACCCATAATTTCCTATATATTTTAATAATAACTGTTCAAAATGTTTTGCGTTTGCTTGGAATATCAAAAGTAAGGCAAGACCGAAGTTTTAACCCAGAAAATCAAATTGAAAAAAAATCTTTTAACTGCTTTTTTTACAATCAAAGCTGAAAAGTGTTCCGATTAACCCCATTTTACGGTACCTTTTCGAAATAAACGATTCAATTGAAATATCTTCTTTTTCCCAAGACACGTTCTTTTTCTCTTGAGTAAAGCGCAAGGGCTCCCTGACCCTCTTGGGTTGCACCATTGCCTGGGCCGGGCCCCCTCCCCCCCCCCTTAAATACGCCCTTGCTTACGTTACACGTTTTGATTGTAGCACAAAAAGTGAAATAAACAATATTTTTAAAAAACTTTAATTATTTGCTTAATACACACTTAAAAATTAGAAAATATAGCATTGTTAACATTGCATTGCCCTTTCTTTATGCACATCATGAACTTTAACCTTTTAACTGTCATCCCCGAGATAATCTCGGGCATAGCACTGGTGTTCGAAAATGTCACGCCCGAGTATTACTCCGGGTAATTTTTTTTCTTTTTTTTTTGAGTGCATCGTATTGTTATACCTGAATATATATCGGGAGACGTTTATTTCGGCTTCATCTCTTTGTCAAACCAGTCTGTTTCCAGGCCCGTCATTTAGGGGGGCAGGGGGGTCAATTGCCACCCCTGACTTTGAGAAATCAATGTATTTACATGTAAGTGGGCGTGGTTTTGTATGTTTTTCGATGAAATTGCATTGTGTTTGGACCCTTTGCCCCCCCCCCCCCCCTGGAAAAACTTGAAATGACGTCCCTGACTGTTTCTCGGGTTTGTGCTTGGAAAAATGTTTTCAGTTATATCACACAAGACTGAATTACTGAAAGTCATTCACTTTTATTTATTTATTTTTTTTTTTCATTTATTTATTTTTTAGAAAATATTTTTTTTTTCTTTTTTTTCATTTTTAGAAAATAATGCTCCACTAGAAGCGAACTTTCATGTTGAGTGGCAGCCGCCTCAAGCAAATATGCAGTGGCTACAAAACTTTAAATATTTTACCCATGTGCTTCAAAACATCAATTTTTAACTTCTAAGTAAGTTTTATTTTGTACTAAACATTTGATTTTTGCAATAAAAAAATTGACCATTTGTGCACCCAAATCATCAAAATAACTTGACAGTTAAAGGGTTAATATGTTTTTGATAACTTACTCTACATAGAACAGTGCATTTTTGAAGTTAACATAAAGCACTCAATCTAAGTGAAAACATTCGTTTTAGCAATTCACAATATTGAATTAAAGTGTAATAATCAATATTCTTCCTTTAAAACAGTTATCTAAAGAAGAAAATTGAAACTTACCAACGTTGAAAGATTGATCATTTGCTTTACCAAAAGTTAAAATTCCATTTCCAACTTCAAAGTGCTGCCAAAACTAATAACACTACATTCTTGACAAAAAATTAGTATAAATAATAAACTTCTAACATTTTTAAACCAAAAAATATGCAAAACAGACGCATTGCTGTAATTTGATATTTCCAACGCTTTTCCACACTTGCTTGGAATTGCCCTTCTGCTATAATTATGAGCGAAAACATGCATTTGCATACAACCATTTTTCATCCTGTTTTCGCATTTTTGGCTGTTTTTACAACCCTTCATTTCGTACAATTCTTTAAATAAAACGCTACAAATTGGCAGGATTACTTTTCTCGCCATATGTGTCCCTCGCACCAAATTTTGTAAAAATCGGAAATGGTGAGGTCAAGAAGGTAATTGATCTGACGTGTGGAATGCCTATTATGTTTATTCAGCACCACCGAATATACTAGCATATTAGTTGATCTCGCCTATTACTCGACTCTCCTACTTTTAGGAGGGGAGGAAAATCAGGAAAAAAATCGAGAACTCGCGTTTAAGTCGAGCCTTCACTTTTTGAAAACAAATCGGGAATGTTTTGCAGCGATTTTTGAAAGTAAACGTTTTAAAGAGAAGGGGAATGAAATGCATTGAACATTCTTGCGTTAAAAATCGCGTGATTTTCATTCATTTTCATCTTGCTCAGGTCTCTAACCCTCAAGAAATTCAGTGGAAACATCTACCCCTCCTCAGATGGGCCTTCCCCCTTTAGTTGTCACTACCCCCTCCCCCTGACTATTTTGGCTTCGTCAAAGAAGTCAACTCAATATGCAAAGATTTCAAAATTAGAAATTCCACCAATTGCAATGAATGCAAAATCATGATTAATGACTCATCTGAAAGAAATTCTCTCATCGAGCACCTAAGGACTAGGAAAATTGAATTTTATTCCAAAAGGGCCAGAGGGCGAAACTTCAGAAATATGTGTTGAAGGGCCTCCCCTCTAGCACCAACACAGAGGACCTTGCGTCTGAGCTCCGTTCCCTAAATTTCAACGTGATTAAAATTAACCGCATGTCCAGAAGGGATAAAACCCCCCTTCCTTTATTCCAAATTCAACTAATCGATTGTAAGCAATTCGCTAAGATTCTTTCGGTCAATACCCTTATGTTCACAAAGGTCCACCTTGAAAAGTATCGCAATAGAAAAGCTGTAATACCATGTTACGCCTGCCAGGGGTTTAACCATCTGGCAATTAACTGCAACCGCAAGGTCCCCTGCGTAGTGTATGGTGGGGAGCACACCAAAGAGTCATTCCATGTCAAGTGGACTAGTGGTCCCCACCCGACCATCTCCGATTTGGATTAAATTTTACAGAGGTGTAGACATATCTATGAAACTAACCTGTGAAAATTTTTAGCTTCCAAGATCCAAATCTGGAGGAGCTAGGATCCCGCAAAATATGTGGTCTAAAACGGCGGATCAGCTTCGTGAAACAAGTTGCAATGTTTAGGTCAAGGGTGCAAAAAAATTTATCACACTGGAGGCCCAATATTTTTGGAGCTTTAAGTACTTTTAGTTTTCAATACTCTCCAGTATTTTTTGTGAGATTGCGCTTGTTAGATTTTGTGTAGCAAGCATCTAAACTTGCGAAAAAACGCTTGTTAGATTTTGTGTATTAGAGGTGTGAAACAGAGTGTATTAGAGGTGAGAATCTTGTGTATTAGTAATTTTATCACACTGGGGGCCCAATATTTTTGTAGCTTTAAGTACTTTTAGTTTTCAATACTCTCCAGTATTTTTTGTGAGATTGCGCTTGTTAGATTTTGTGTAACACGCATCTAAACTTGCGAAAAAACGCGATGGGCAACTCTTTTCGTTTATTTCAGGTTGTCATAAATTTTTAACAAAACGATTTAAAACTTCTTACTTTGTAGTTCTATAGTCAAAGTACTTGTTTTTAACGGGTTGTAGCTGCAAAGCTTAAATATTGATTTTATAAAAGATATTGTCGTCCAAAGTGTATAAAAATCATTTTAATGAAAAATCGCCTGTTTTCAACTCACTATATCTCAGATTTGTCACCTAAGACCATTTTTTCGTGGGCACCATTAGAAAGAACAGATTTTTTCCTATCGAAATGAGTTTTTTTTTTTTCGGTGGTGTTCTTTCGAATAAGGATGAAAAAATTAGCTTGAAATACTATCTGTTATGAAGAATTGGCATAATTAGGCTAAGACTGCAGAAAATTTCATTACACTGGAAGCTTAATATTATTGGGAATCTAAAGTACATTTGGTTGTTTACATAAATATTCTGAAATTAAAAAAAAACTTTTATTTATAGTGGTACTAACGAAAAGATGATGGAAGGCGACAAACCTGAGTTACAGTTCATTGAAATCAAGCTATTTTCCAAACAGGAGTTGCCAATACTTTTCACGTATGCTACACAAAAGCTAATGAGGTTGAACTCACATAATTATTAGAGTCTATTAACAACTAAATGTACTTTAAGTTGTTAAAAATTCAAACTTCTATTATAATAAAATTTTCTGCAGTTTTAGCCTAATTATGCCAATTCTTCACAACTGACAACACTTCGAGCTATTTTTTTCTCTCTTATTCGAAAGAACACCATCGAAAAAAAAAAAACATTTCGATAGGAAAAAATCTGTTCTTTCTAATGGTGCCAATGAAAAAACGGTGGAAGGGGACAAACTTGAGATACAGTGAGTTGAAAACATTCGATTTTTCATTAAAATGATTTTGACAGACGCTTTGGACGACAATATCTTTTACAAAATAAATATTTAAGCTCTGCAGCTACAACACATTAAAACCAAGTATTTGGGCAATAGAACTACGAAATATGAACCTTTGAATTTGTTTGGTTTAAAATTTATGAATCCAGGAAAAAGATTGCCCACCGCGTTTTTTCGCAAGTTAACATGCGTGCTACACAAAATTTAATAAGCTCAATCTCACAAAAAATACTGAAGAGTATTGACAACCAAAAGTACTTTTAACTCCAAAAATATTAGGCCCCCAGTGTGATAAAATTTTCTGAAGTCTTAGCCTAATTATGCCAATTCTTCATAACAGACAGTATTTCAAGCTAATTTTTTCATCCTTATTCGAAAGAACACCATCGAAAAAAAGAAACTCATTTCGATAGGAAAAAATCTGTTCTTTCTAATGGTGCTTACGAAAAAATGGTCGAAGGTGACAAACCTGAGATATAGTGAGTTGAAAACAGGCGATTTTTCATTAAAATGATTTTTATCGACACTTTGGACGCCAAATAAATAAATTTGACCATCTGAAGCCATCAAAAGTTTTGACAGAACTAGCAGAGTTGGTGGTGAATTGTATGTTCCTACCTTAGCCCTTGCTTAGGGGCCGTTACTCACTGCTTTATACCCGAGCCCTGCCTTAAAATTTATGAGTTGTACCGTACCAAATGCGGTCGCGCGCTGGCATCCCAATTTCACATTAGCTAACAGTTTTTTTTTTGGTTCTCTTTGCTCTATAAGAAGATTTTTGCCTCCAACTAGGTTACTTTCGTATTCCATGCTGATGAGTGCATAATAAGCACGAAACTGCAATCCATGGATCGAAATAACCGAGTTTGCGGTGTATTGCATGTTCCTGCCTTAGCCCTTGCTTAGAGGCGGTTACTCACTGCTTTAAACCATTGTTTGTCTTACTTATGTGAGATCACTCATCGTTTGAGTTGAAATTTTTTTCGTGCGACCTCCGCTGCATCTGCGCACGCGCCAAGTCTCTTCGGACTTTCTCGAAATAGGGGGAAAAGCAACGAGAAAGTAGTAAGCGAACAAAAGCTGAAGGCATCGGGTAGTGCGCATCCAAAACCTAACTCCCCTTTTTCAGATGGAAGCGTCCGGGACTGCCAGGCGCACAAAACGCAAACAGACTGTAATCATGATATGCTACAGGATTATGTTGTACATCATGATTGGCACAACACACATACTTAATCACCTTGTTTTTCTGTTATCAGATAACAGCATGGAAATGTAAAAAGGTCCTTAATAAGGTGTTAGAAATATAATGTTAGTCCTTATATAGCAGTCTTTACATATATAAATTTCCAAATTAGGATTGTCAATATGTGTTAAGAATCGCGGGCTCCCTTTTGTGAGCTCCTGGGGTTCACGGACCACAGTTTAAGAAACTCTGTTTTAATTGATTATGGGTACAGAAAATGCAGCCCCCCCCCCCCTTTCTATGTGCAAAATATAGCTGAAAACTGAAAGATGGCAAAGGGAAATAAATACATTACTTAATATGATGACTGCTTTGTTGATAGAACTTTCCGTTTGAAAAAAATGTATATCAATCAGCAAATGGTAGAAAATATGCAAATCGGGAATGGAAAGAGCACGTATAGGTCCGAAAGGGGGGGTGGGGTCACACACACACACTCCCCCTTAAAAAAACAATGAAGGGTGAAGCTGCATTTGGGCATATACCTTTCGCAATTTTTTTTCCAGAGCCTGTATTCGTGGAGTCAGAGTTGGTCAATTTCAGTCCGAGCCCTTTACTCTGCCAGGGCTTCAGAGTTACAGACGGAATCGTGGAGTTGAACTGATTTTGGGGTAACTGAGTCTGAGTTGAAGATTCCAAAATTTCAATTGTCGGAGCTGGAGTCATTTTCTCTGTCTCCGCCGATCGCTATTTATGCCGGAAAATTGTCTTTTGACCCCCTCCCTCCCCCCTTATAGATAACAACGCCTCCAGAAGCTGGATCCGGTCCGGACAGAACGATCTCATAAGAATTAACAACAAAGAATCGTTTTTGATAACTCCACCCATTAAATTAAATAATGTTCATAAATTAACATATGCTGATCATTATTCTGTTTTGGGAGATACGGGAAGGGAATTTATTCTGTGCAAGTAAAATGTCTCAAAGTTATCTTTTGTTAATGCAGCAGTTGAATAATTCTAAGGAATATATATATATATATTTTGAATAGCACTATTTATCATCTTTCGGAATTCCTTATTTTTCAAACACATTATAATGATGATATCCCTTCTCATAAAAGCGTTGGTTTCATTTGGCAGTTTGCCAAGAAATACAAAGCAAATTCATAACAGACCTGAAAGAAAATGGTTTAAAAAAAGCTATCGTGTTCTTGAAGTTAGGTCTCGTACATGTTTCTCCTGATGCAGCTATTTATTACCAACTATTATCGTGTATTTTTAATTTGTTAAATATGCTTTGCTGCAGAATTTTTGAACACAGATTTATGCAAATGAATCAGACAGATGCAGGAAAAATGAAGGTAATCTTTTTTTTCCCCCTCTCCTTTACGTACCATAATTGCATGTCGGGAATGACACTGCATGATCTCCAAAAATCATTGCCGGTAGTAACACAATTTCATCAGTAGGCATTCCTTTTGAACAATGATGCAGTGGACTTAAATTATAAACTCTTAGTGCCGAAGCTAATAGAATTTTTTTTTGTTGTTCAGGTGAGTTTTGTTGTTCGGGGGGGGGGGGGCAATTGCCTCTTCCCCCTGGCTGAAGAAAATTGTTACATTTGAGTAAAAGTAGGCATGGTTTTTGCTTTTTTTTTGCCCCCCCCCCCCCCCCGATAGAGATGAAAGTGACACGGGCCTGGCTGCATCTTGGTATTGGTGGAAAAGATTTTGCTGGTTACTTTTAGCATTTTGCACACTTTGAGGTCATTTGTTTAATTTTGCAGTGGATATCGGATAGCGATTGAGAGACGATTTTTAATCGCTATTTTTGGGTAATCACTATTGCTTATTGTTTTCGCTTGACCGTAGTTGATATCCTATCTTTCTTGAGGTCCACCGGCACTGCTCCTCCTGTGCAAGGGCTGACTTCACTGTCGTCCATGTCCTTCGGAATAGACTTAAGTTATATCCGATTCCCTGGACTTGACACAATTTTCTGTAAAAAAAAAAGAAAGCATCCAGTACCAGGGCTGCGGAGTCGGAGTCGATTGATTTTGGAACAAAGGAGTCGGAGTCGCTGAAAAACATGTCGACTCCAACTCCGACCACCTCCGATTTGGATGAAATTTTATGGAGGTGAAAACATATCTGAAACTAACAGATAAATTTTCAGCGTCCAATGTCCAAATCCTAAGCATCTAGGATCATTAAAAAGGGCTTCAAAATGACGGGTCTGCTTTCTGAAACGAATTGCTATGGTTGGGCTTATGCAAGTGAATAAAAAATATTTGCAGCAAAAATGCAATGTGTCAAAATAAAGTCTGGCCATTTAACAAGAAAAAGATTAGCTTTGTAAGGAGTCAAATAATAAGAGCGGTACTTGTCGTTTGCTCTGGAGAAAATGGACTTTTTGGGAAGTCACAGAGACCTCCGAGAATTGAGGTAAAGGTGGTGAAAATACCTGCGAGAATTCTTGAGAAAATTGAACTTTTTGAGAGGTCGCAATGACCTCCCATGCATGACCTCCAACTGGGATACCCCAGCTTACTACCCCCCCCCTTAAATGAGTCCTGGCTACGACTATGAATAAAAATGAAACTTTTAAAAATGGACTTAATATTTTCAGTTAAGAAAAAAAAAAAGCCAAAGGAGACCAAAAATAAATCCTTGCAATGTACTACAATTTTATCAAATGAATTTTATGTATTAATGATGATAAGAAACTTAACAATAAATGAGGACAGAGCAAGTGCAAGGCTTAGGACAATTTTTAATGAGAAGATTGCATTTGTTTGCCTCTTAAAATTTCAGTCCATTTAGGGTCAAACTTTGTAGTTCCGATCATTAAATTTGATTTCAAATGTTCATTTAATAAAGAGGATCTGTACTTAGATTTAACATGCTTCATTTTTGAAAATGTCTGCTCACACTTGTAGGTAGACCCAAAAAGAGAAAACATAACTCGAGCGTGATTTTTTATGTTCTTAAAGTCTTTTTTCGGGGGAGAACTGTAAAATGGAAGTAGATTACCTTCTTTTTGGCATTCCTGGAAAGCAGTCTTGAGTGAGTCGTTGATAGTAAGTTCGATGACTTCAAGTTGGATTTCAGCAGGCACTTCGTCTATATCGCAGTTAAAAGGGTTTTGAAAAATCTGGATATCATCTGATGCACGGTCAAAGTCTTCAAAACGGCTCTTAAATACTTCTCGTAGGTTAGACATGATATCCAAAACGTATCTACTCTTTGGGAAAGGAAGCAGTACTTAATGCACCTAAGTTTTTACACGTTTCAAAGTGATCAAAGTTCATTGATTCTAAATGATTAATTCATCTTTAAATGATCTTTAAATGATCGATCCTTCTGATTAATTGAATAAAAAAAATAGAAAAAGGGGGGGGGGGATTAAAAAAACAAATTTTTTCCGCTGGTCGGAAAAAAATTTGCGCGCGGGCCGGATCCGGCCCGCAGGTTGTCGGAGAGCCCTGTCCTAGGAGGTGGAGCACCACCGGGACGTAGCCTATGGAAGAGAGTTTTTTTTTTTTTTGTCGTATGCCGGCCAGGCTGGCAATTTGGGGTGCGCTGTTTCACTTTTCCAGCTGTATCGTAATTGGTGTGAAGTCCGATTTCTACAGTACACGCATGCCATAGGTATCCGTGAAAAGGGTAGGCAACCTTTCACAACAACACATTCGCACAAAGAAAGGACTAGGACACGAGAGAGAAAGCACATCCATGCCCAAGCCGGGACTGGAACCCGGAACCACATCATCCGTGGCAGACTGCCCTGACCGCTAGACAAGGTGGCCGGCAAGGGTTCAAGTCCAATCTGTAAAAGGAATTACGTGACAACTGAGATCGGAAATGGAAAGAAAAAACAATTTTTGTTGCTCAAAAAAAAAAAAAGAAAGATAAAGAAGCTTGGGGTTTAAAATGTAATGTATTGCTAAAAAAATTTATGTACTGTCGGCCTAAACGAATACTGTTGGTTCCAAGAAATATTATTCGATTAAACGGGGTATTCGATTAAGCTTGGATCTTTAACATTACGTCTATGTCATCGGTCCGAGATATTTTATTCCTTTTTAGCGGGGTATTCGTTCATCCGTTACCCAATGGAAGCGGGGCCGACAGTATTCAAAATACAGTCGGAATACTGTCGACGCTCGTTATATCGACCACACGTTATAAAGACCATCCTAATATAACGACCGGTGAGAAAACCCCCAGCTGTATCCCAATATACTCTATGTTCTTACCTTTTATAGCGACCACTCGTTAGAAAGAACATTTTCTGTAGGACGGAAACGGTCGTTATATCGAGCGTCGACTGTAATTTGGTTTAAAAAAAAACGAGAAAAGAAGTCTGTGGTGCGCTTTCCTCCAGGAGACCGCATTGGCAGTACAGCCTTTGGTACAAAATTACTCTGAACCTCGGAAAGCTTAAATTTCGAATTGTTATTTGCAATTATTATTGTCAGCTAAAATTTCTCAAAGTTTTTATTACCAGCATGATCTCTCAGATGCTACTTAATATAATGCGAAGCTGTCCGTTTCCGCTTTAAGGTCATGCGTCAACTCTCCGTGATCTGGCTTTACATATGCATGTGCTGACTGGTCAAAAAAAAAGGGGGGGGGGGAGTCAACTTTCATTCGAGTGTGAGCAAAACAGAAATTTGGACCAAAATGTAAGTAAAATTTTTTTGCGCGATCACAATACACTTCCTTTGCTACGTAAAAAGAAGTGTCACGTTTAGCAACTGCAAAATTTAAAGCGTATTATACGCTTCAAGGTTTCAAAATAGCAATAATTATAACAATATTTTTTTTATTATTGTTATTATTATTTTACGATTCCTACTAGAGATGGAACGAAGCGGCATTTGGCCGAAGCGCCGAATACCGAAGCTTCGGTCAACTAATGCCGAAGCTTCGGCCGAAGCTTCGGCTGGCGCACACACTGAAGTTTTTGGATTAAATGCATAATGAATGCGTAGAGTTTTATACTTTTCTCCATATGTTTTAATATTCTTAATTCTTAGCGTTACACAATATTTTCAGCTTACTGTAGCATTCTTAAATTGATTTCATTAATTAAAGTTTATTTTTATTTTGGTTGTTTTTACTTTAATATTCTTAGTATTACAAATGCATTTTCAGCTTACTGAGTCATTCTTAAATTAATTTCACTAATTAAAAGTTTTCTTGTTTTGTATTGCTTTGTACTGCTAGTACAAGAAAAGACGACATTACTATTTTTGTATTGCAAATTAGTAGTAGAAAGCTCTACTTGGAACATGAACAGCTCAGTCTGCAGTTCAGTTGATGTTTTATAATAAAACAGCTATTATGATCATGTATTATACCATAGAACTACCCAATCTGCTACTATTTACGTTGTGTTATATATTATAAATTTCTTAATATTCTTAATACAAAATGCTTCAGTTTTTGGTGAATTCGAAAAAATAGTAGCATGAATTCTTTTTTACTTGTCTTTCATTTGGTATTTATTTAAAGAGGATTATTTAATAATGTCACAAGTTCAAAGAAACTATTCATTCCAAGGTTGAGTTTTGGAAATCACAAGCAATGAATCACAAATAATAGAACTTTCGTTGCGTAAAGAAAAAGAGCTAGAACTGTACATGAACAAGCCACTCTTAAATAGGAAAAATTGCCTACTGAATTGGCGGAAGGAAAATAAGACAATTTTTCCAGGATTATCAGAATTGGCCAAACGCTATTTATCTGCTCCAGGTAGCAGTGTATACAGTGAAAAATTATTTTCCGAAGCTGGTAATGTGTACGAGAAGAAAAGAAGCAGGATTCTGCCTAAAAATGCTGAAACATTGGTTTTTTACATCATAATTCTAAGTTGTGTGACAAATGAGCAGGTATTATTCTATTAATTCAAGTATAAATGACGAATCTTTTTTAAAGTTAATCAACTAATCAGAATTTATTCTTTTTTAATTATAAATACTTAAAATGCGATCTTGGGTGTATGTGTGCTACTAATGGACTGGACCCCTTCCTCATATTTTGATTTATACAAAAATAAATAAATAAGATGTAGCTTTAAGTTATGTATTAACAATTACTTACTTGTTTTACTATATCCTGATTTTGTTGTTTAGAATCTTGATCAATGAAATACATAATAAGTTAATATATGTTGATAGATTAATTCATCTCTTTAAAAAACTGAAATTGCGTACCTATGAATTTCAAAAAATATAAAATTTTAAAAGAAAGTAATTCAGGATGCATAATAGTTGCCATTGTTCAAAGTTTCAAAGCTAGAAATCATTGAAAAATACTCAATGCAGTATATTTATATAGCTTTTACTTTAAAACTAAAGTTTTTTTGAACAAATATAACGAAATATAATATTTAAACGAACATATTGTTAATAAATATTTTATTACTTATTGAATGCATTCTGGCTCCAAATGTTCAAATATGCACATATTTTTAATTGAATATAAATTTCTATTATGCTTTATCATGAGGAACAATTTTGAGTTAAAAAGACTATCTTATATGATAATAATTGTAACAGAAAATTTGCTGCATAAATTTCAGGCCGAAGCAGCCGAAGCGGCCGAATCACAACTCATGCTTCGGCCAGACCGAAGCTTCGGCAAAATGGCCGAAGCTTCGGCTCGGCCGAAGCTTCGTTCCATCTCTAATTCCTACCTTTTTTCTTGAAAGTAGGTATGTGCGCATTCTTATATTTTAATCACTTGGTAAAATTCGTTTTTTCTTTCGGCAAATTGAGGATCCGACTACCCTTTATTCCCGGAAGGGACTCAAAAGTCCCGCTTATATTAATTTAGCATTATGAATCCTATGTGGCTGGAGTCATGCTGAAGCTTTCCAGTACCACTCCTTGTACTTCGCTGAGAGGCCGACAGAAGGTACCTGCAATCGGAAACAGTTTTGTTAGGGGCCAATAAGGCGTAGGGGCCCTTAGACCCAACTGATTTTCAAAATTTGCAAAATTAATTTGGGACATAAAGGGTTAAGTTCGGGGTGACCTTGAGTTCATCTTTTTTTCGAATTATGAACTCGCATTATAACTTCATTTCTTTGAAGGTGAATTTTCAAATCTAAGTTTTGCATTGGTCTGTCAAAAAGCAAATAAATTGTGCATTGTGCTGTATTTTGAAAGCTTGAAAATTTGACGTCTCCATTCCTTTCCTCACAAGGCTCCGAAGTATATTTTTCATTTATTTCCAGCAGCCATAAATTATGTTAATCCTTGGAACAGTATTCGTAACTTTCAACTCTAATAACCAGTTAGGAGTTGGCGGGGGAAAAAAAAAACCTCTTAGAATTATTTTATCTTGTCCTATTGGAGCCTTGCTGACGGCCGATCAGGCGCCATTTGATTGACACATGTTCTACTATCTACAAAAGTGTGTGATGGCTGTGAAAAAATAGGGTGGAAAAAAAATACGTTTTTCGGCAACGGTGCCCAACCTTTCATATTGAGATGAATCTCGCGGACCAAGAACAAATACAAAATATTTTAACCCATTAATGCCTGACTTTTTTTTCGAAGGTATTTTGTATACTGGTCACAAATAGTGTTCAATGGACAGGAAAAATAATTAAAAAAATATCAGGAAAAAAATTAATTTCTTCATGAAGAAAAGAAAAGTCGTCATTAAAAAGGGACGCTAGACACTAGAAGGTCATATTTTTTTTCTTCATTCTTTTTTTCTACCAACGATATAATATTTATAAAGACATTTTATAAGTAGAAATAAAAGCAGTATAAATTGGCAGAAAGCATAAATTGATTGAAATGATTTTAAAAGCTTAGCTTTTTGATCTTGAGATAGTGAACGATGTAATTCTTGATAAAGATCATATTAAAACGGCTACAGAACACACTTTGCAATGGTTATGTGCTGAAATCTGTTAAAAATGAATTGAAACAATACCAAAGTAAAAATCGAACATTATTATTTGGTTGAAATATTCATTTTTGGAAAATTCAGACACACTTTTTGGACAGTCCCTAAAAGGGACGTTAGGCATTAATGGGTTATTTTTTTTCCTGGATAACATGAGAACACATGGAAAATGATAAAAAACAACAAACCAAGTTTATACTATTGTCGTGACTTTGACTTGATGGTAACTTAATGGTTTTTATTTATGAAAAGTTTATGTGTTTTACAGAAACCAATTTCTGAATATTTGGCTATTAATTCACAACATTTTGGCTAGTTGCTAATATTTTCAGCAACCAAAGAACAGGAGGGAAAAATTTTATGGCTGTGACTTGGCGAGTAATGCTGCTGGCTTGTCTTAGATGGTTTTGCAGTAGGGTCATTCCATGTCAAGTGTCCCAAATTTTGAAAAGGCCTCCACTCGACCCTCCCCGAGTTTGATGATTTTTTTTTTTTTTTTGGATGTACATCACTGGCGGAAAAAAAAAATCCCAATACCAAGAAAAAATTACGGTAGAGTAATGAACTTTAGGTAATGCAATTGTCTAGTTAACATGTTTAATTGATTAAATGTACAAGTTCACTGGCTAATTTAAGCTCAAGAAAAATGCTGTGCAAATGTAAAATTATGTTACTTTAATAGCCGGTGTAACCTTCAGAATTTTGAGGGCAAGCCTGCAAGCGTGCATGCATTGTGTCATACAGGACCCTACTGATGTCACTTTGTGCCGAATGTCACTTTGTAGTATGGAGTGCCAAGCAGGTTGCACTTTCTGTGTCAATACTAGGACAGTCATTGCTAACTGTGGATGATACTGGTGTTACCGCCTAATGATATCCCTTACGTGATCAATTGGAGACAGATTTGGTGATCTTGCAGGTCATGGTAACATGTCAATACTCTGTAGAACACATTGCGTTACAGCAGCGGTGTGAGGGCGAGCGTTATCCTGTTGGAAAACTTCCCCTTGAATGCTACTCATGAAGGGCTGTTCTTTTGGTTGAATGACTAGACTAACGACAAATTTGCAGTCAGTGTGTTTGGGATAACCACAACCACAAGAGTGCTCCTGCTATCATAGGAAATTGCTCCCGAGACCATGGCTCTAGGTGTAGGTCCCCTGTGTTTAGGCCGCTGACAGCTTGGATGCTGGCGGTCCCCTGGCCTCCTTCTGATCAGGGGCGTAGGAACCGGGGGAGCTCCCTCTGGAATATTTCAGACCGGTTCAGCTCCACCGGAAAATTTCTTTACATTGCAACATTCTGTAGCACATTTTTTTCCTCAAACCTGTTTTCAAATGTGTAATCTACTACTTTTCCTAGGAAATTCACGCAATGTCATCAAAAATCGGCAAAAATCATTTTTTAAAGGTAAAATTTGGAATCTTTTCCGTTAGGAAAGATTGAGATTTCCTATTTCTGTGCAAATATTTTATCTAAAACTAAGTTCATATTAAAAATACAAAAGTGTAGTTAAAATTGTCTTTCTGAGGAAAGAGATAGTAAATATTAGCAATGTTTTTTTTAAACTCCTTCTAGACACAAAAAGTGTTTATTTGAACATTTATGACTTTTTAATTGATCTTGTGTGTACAGGGGAGAAAAATGTGTCTTGCTCCCGCCCCCCACCTGAAAGCGTAAAGATCCGGCATTGCGCTGGGCTCCCCCTGTTTATACGAAGTTCCTACGCCACTGCTTCTGATCAACATACGACCATCACTGGCACCAAGGCAGAATCTGTTTTCACCAGAAATTACAACAGATCTTCAATCCGACCTCCAGTGAGCTCTGTCTTGACACCACTGCCGTCGCAAACGGCAATGGTTTGCAGTCAATGGAATAACGGCTACAGGCTACCTGGCTCGGAGCTGTCCTTGAAGTAAGCGATTTCTTACCGTTCTTTGGGTCACGACTCACGACAGTACAAACTGCAGCTCGAATGTCAGTCACAGATGCAGTACGATGCGCCATAGCCGTACGCAGGATTCGGCGATCTTCCTTCTCAGTCGTGCTACGTAGCAGCTCGGAACTCGGTCTTCTTGAAGTAATACCATCCCTTGACCATACACCATAGCTTCCAATAACAATGCACGGTGGAAACATTCCCACCTAGTTTTTCTGCAATATCGCGAAAT
>JAXGGA010012192.1:0-39608 GCA_038373865.1 Uloborus plumipes | reverse complement strand
AGGCCGATAGGGTTTGAATTTTTTAGTTGGCTGATGAGTCCGCCTAAGCAGCAAAAATGTTCCCAGCAGGCTTCGGAATGGTTGACTTTGAAATCTGATTGCATCCTCTTCGATAACACTCGCTCATTTTTGTCTGCTATGCCTTTCTACAAAATAGACATTGTGAAGTTTGTGTAGACTATAATTTTTAAGCTGCCTTTTTTTTTCTTTGTGCTTGCAAGCTCATCGTTTTGCCACGCCTGCTCGAAAATTTCGATACAAGTCGATCTAAGTCAATTTAAGCAGCACTATATTGCCAAATTTATTCTCATTGCTTACCGGGCTTACCAAAGATATATTTCATGAAGATTTTAATAAAATTGAATGACATTTAAACTATATTTTGTTATTTTATTGTGACAAACATGTAATCATTGGAAATTCAAGATTGTTATACAGTGCAGCATCGTTTATAAGTTTTTAAAGGGACTGTATAAAAAATGTATAAATGAAAAAACATATAATCTGTATGCTTCAACATGTATTGAACTCTACTGGAACTTATCTTTTAAAACGTACAAAAGAGAAACTTATAAACGGTGCTTCACTGTATACTCAAAGTATGATCTAGTTTTATAAGTTTTGTTAATTTCAAAATATATACATTATTTTAGTAAATACATAATACAAGAAACAATTATTATTAATTAGTGTTTTTAGAAATATTAAAGCACAGAAGCAAACTTGGATATGGGATAATAGTTTTTTAGATTCTTTGATAAAATACCTTACTACTACATAAAATTTCGAAATGCTCCTCAAAATCACCAAAAATACTCCTCAGATTGTCTCTCCAAAGTTAGGACTTTTTTTAACGATCAAAATGCTTTTAACTTGCTGAAATCTGATTTAATAAAATTGACTAGGGTCCGCGTAGCTCCACCCTGAGCCTGTTGCCACTCATCACTTTTGTATTTATAAAATATCAAGGACACAGTGACGGCTATGGTATAGCCCAGCATTTCCCAACCTGTGGCACATGTACCATCAGTAGTATGCAACTTGTTCGTTGGTGGTACGCAAAAAATAATCAATTATGGTGGATATGAAAAATAAATAAATCAAAACGTATCATAGAACGTGTTTTCCTACAATTTATAAAAAATATTTTACAGCAAAAGGTGTTAATGGTACAGTCAATGATCAATATCGTTACCTCTTAGAGTGTACTTTTAAATCTAGCTGTTAGCCATCAGTAATTTTGATAATAAAAATGTTCTTCGAAACAAGCACAAGAATCGCATTACATTTTGTAAAAATATTTAATTATGATTAAGGAATAAATTCATTATTTTTTAAATAATTTTATGTTTTTATAAAAACCATATATAAGTAAAGAAATTTGGCAAAATGGTCAATAAATATAAAACTTTGATCACACAAATGCAAATAAATATATGTAATTTATAACTTCATTGACTTCATAATTCAACTTAAAGTGTCTTACACACCAAATGTGACGTGCATGCATGGTCACCTTATAAAATGTGTAACACAAATAAATGAGTATATTAGCAATAAAAATAATTAACAAAAAACAATCATTTTTCCAAAGTGGTACTATTAAGCATAATGTACAACCAAGTGGTGCGTGAACTAAACTCGGTTGGGAAATGCTGGTATAGCCAATTCCATCATGTACTGAGGTGAGGCATGACAGGGTTCTACTGTATTAAAATTAGTTTAATTTAGTTACCTTGTGTTAGTCTGTGTTACGTTTTGCTTTGGTGATACAATAGGTGCTTCCTGACTCTCCAGGTGCAGTTCAAGAAACCAAAGAAAAAGAGGAAAATTCGAAAATTGAAGGCAGACGATCTTTTGCCAGACAATTTGGATGAAGAGAGAGATATGGGGTCCAGGTAAAATATTTTGATTTGATAAATGTACCAAATTGACAAAAAAAAAAAGAAGTTAAAAGTATTCCCAAACAAAAAGACTACCTTGGCAGTCTAGCACAGGGATGAAAATCTTCAGCGGATTAGCGATTTTCCGCTCTTTTTATTTTTTCTTTCTTTCCACGATCTGAAAGTTAATGTTGCATCATGTTTAGAAAAAAATATATGTTTTCATTCATTGTTGAAATAAAGCATGAAATAAGTTGATTTAAAGTCGTTGAGGTTGAAATTACTTCCGACTTCCGAAATAATGGAAACGTTTTTTGGATGCAGTGAGATTGAATCCACAAGGATGAAATGCAATTGTTGGCGAACTATGTACTCTATTTTGGCATGCTGCCAAAACATATGTTTCCGTTGTAGGAGGTAGAAATTAAGAAAATTCAGCTGAAATATTTGAGATCTTAGTTAAAAAAATCGTAAGAATTATTTTGATCTTTAAAATTTATTAAAATAACTAAAGACCGTGCAATATTAATTAGAATTCATTGCTTAAGATACAAGTGTCTAATTCATTTAAAATTACACCCCTCCTCCACCCACCAATTTTTTTTTCTGCAGTGTTTCGCATGACATAAAAAGATAGAAATAGGAAATGAGCAAAATAAAAAAATTAAAAATAAATAAAAAGCTTTTAATCTTCCTTTTTCATGTTCGATTTCACAGTACAAATTTTGAGAAAATCTCGCATGGCTAATTTTGCATAGTATTAAAAAAAAAATCTAATCCTATTGAGCCACATAATTTTTCCTCTTTTTTGACTTTGAGCTGTTTTCATCCCTGCTAGCAGAAGTGAAAGACATTTCTCCAACAAGTTTGTTACCTTTCTCCATCCCATTTCTAGCCCAGGAAGTGCACCAGCAGCACACAAAGTGTGGTGGCTGTCTCCTCTGGGTCTAGTTGGAATTCTCAAAAAGAAGGATAAACAATTATTAACTTACCCACAAACAGCAGAATTTTCATCAAAGATTAACGTGGAAAAAATACCGATAACAAAAAGTGGACTAAATTAACAAATGGATGTTGACTTATAGAGGTTTCTGCACATGTGTGTTAAGTTAGAAAGGGTTGCACCATAGGCGGTATTAGGTCGCTAATTCTGGGGGTGCAACAGTAACAGGATTTGGGGAGTGGGGGAGGGGGGCGGTACAAGTTTATTAGCCACGGTTGTTTCAAAGTAGAATAATTTTTTATGATATACACAGGCCCGTCATTTAGGGGGCGGGGGGGGGGGCAATTGACCCCCCCCCCCCGACTTTGGGAAATCAATGTATTGGCATATAAGTGGGCGTGATTTTTGCCACTTTTTGGTAAATTTTACATTGTGTATGCACCTTTTGCCCCCCCCCGCCCCTGGAAAATTTCGAAATGACGTCTCTGGATAAAATACCCAATTACAGATTGTACCATTATTCTATAATATAGCACTGAATAATAAATAATTTAAAAAATGTCTTTATTTGCATGCAATTATTTATTTTGTTTGTTGTTTCGAATGGATAAAAGACTAATTCTTAATGAGTGTACAGTCATATTGCTCATACATTGGGGATGTGTGGTGATACACTGGGTTTGTTTCAAGTAAATTGACTTGTATCGTAGCTATAAAAAATATATTCTTTTCCAAACAGCTGTTCATGATGAATCATACTCAGTTTATTTTTTTTTTCGAAATCGAACCAAAAATGTTGGGGGTGCAGCGCGCCCCTTGGCACCCCCGTAAATTCGCCTATGGGTTGCACCCATTGAAATTAACATTAGACCAACCAATGGAAAAATAAATGTTGACTTACCAAGGTAGTGGAGTTACCGAAGTTCCACTGAAAATTTATTAAGAAAATATTCTATTTAACTTCAAAAATCGTTTTAGTACCAATTTTTCGTGATAAAAAATGTATTTGCGGTATAGCATCCTAATTCATTCTATAATGCGGGGGCTGGTGTGGTGTAACTAAAATTTACTCTGCATATTACATTAGGAGGCACTTCAGATTCCACACAAAAAGTAGTAAAATATTGGAATTTGACTGTCCTATTGTGCTTTATTTTGAGCAGAAATCAATTAGGCAAGTTTATAAAGAAAAGTTAATTTGAAAAATGACTATATATGCAAGGTGTCCACTCCTATCGTGGCCCAATAGCTAATTTCTAAACAGTTAGAGATAAGCATATAGTTCATTTTGCAAAATATCTCTAAGTTACGAAAGGAATTTGGGCTACAAAATGTTTTTCAAAAAATCAAATTTTGAAAGAGTTACGAAATTTTAATTTTTATACAGCTCCCCAGTCGTATCAATCATATTTAGTAAAACATTCTTGACACTGTAGCGTTTAAAACTAAAAAAAATCACTCTTCTACGACAAAAATTGATGGAGTTATGACCTTTTGAAAAATCAAGATTTTGATGGATTTCATGACGTCATCCAGAGATCGCTTAAGGGACCGTATGCGAAATCCTTCAAAATCTTGATTTTTCAAAACGTCATAACTCGGTCAATTTTTGTCGTAGAAGAGTGACTTTTTTTTAGTTTTAAACGTTACAGTGTCAAGAATGTTTTACTAAATATGATTAATATGACTGGGGAGCTGTATAAAAATTAATATTTCGTAACTCTTTCAAAATTTGATTTTTCTGAAAAACATTTCGTAGCCCAAATTCCTTTCGTAATTTAGAGATTTTTTCCAAAATGAACTATATGCTTATCTCTAACGGTTTAGAAATTAGCTCTTGGGCCACGATAGGAGTGGACACCCTGTATATATATATGTATATATTATTATTATTATAATAATATAATAAAACAAAAAAATGTACGTAATGTTGCTTACTTACTGATGACTTTATAGAAAGCAGTTGTTCATCTATAGTTCTATGAGCATTTGTGTACTGTTCATTTCTCCTTCATAAACTTTTTTTCTGTGACTGCTAAATTGTTACAAAACTTTCTAATCAATTTCGTGAAATTTTCAATAATATTGTGCTTGTAATAATATCATAATGACATTATAAATATTTTAATGTGAAACATATTGTATTGATTTGTTTCTGTATCTTTTAATGAAAGTTTTACTCTTTTTTTTCCTCTTAATAATTTAATCTTTAGGAAGAAAAAAAGGCCATACTCAGAAGAAGATTCAGTCTTTACTGTCAAGGCAGATCCAGATAAAATTCCAATGATTGATGATAATGGTAATGATGAGTTTTATTTTGAAATTATTATTATTTTTCTCCTGTTGTGCTTATATATCTGTAATAAGTATCTGTACATTTTTTCAAAAATTAAAAATGCGAAAGTAATTTAAATGCTTTTGGAACAATCATTTCTTTTTAACTTATTTTAAAGAAAGAGAATTTTTATCCTAAAATATTGTGAAGCCTAAATTCTTTTGAAGAAAACTGCAGAATAATACACAGGGTTTGTACTTCCTTAAAAAACCCTTAAGAAACCCTTAATTTTATCAAGCAAAATTAAGGTCCCTAAAAAAACCCTTAAAAAGGCCTGAATTTTGAAAAAATTTCCTTAATTTTTGAAAGACTGTCGGTGATTATTAATGACATTCATTATATAAACCTTATGAAATGTAATTCTAAAATTATTTGACTTTAATAAATTATTTTATTTACCGTTTCTATACTTCTGATGCTTTCATTTTGAAAAATGTAATCTCTTTGCATCTGATATGAAAATTGACTTCTTCTTATTTTTCAAGCTAATTACTCTTTATTAGGAGGCAAATAAATGAAAATTCGCTTTATTTCTTGTTCAGATCATTGTTTTAAATTTTTTAAAGCAAGATTAAAGATTAACTGTTCTTTCATAAGTCTAAACGTTAAACGCTGAATGGATCATTTTATTTTATCTTTGCATTAATTATGTTAACAGATATTAATATGTTTATCATAGTCGTTTAAATGCAATTGTATAAAGTTTTTACCAAAATAAATTCTTTTATATTCCGTTTTTGTGCTTTTGATGTCATCACTTTAAAAACTGCAATCTCTTTGCATCTGCTACAGGAATCGGATTTTTTGCACTTTTGTTGTTTGATACGCTTTTTTAAGAAGAAAATAAATGAAATTTATTTTTTTTTATTAAATTCAAAATTTTTGAACGAAATCCCGTGTTTTTTAAGAGTTGCTTCTGTCAGAAAGTGAAATGCTGAATCAATCCTTTTTTTTTCAATTATTTTAAGATTTTTAAACATCTTCAGTTTATATTTAGTATAATTTAACATAATTTTGGATTTAAAAAAGAGATTGATACATCAGGGAGGCTACAAAACCTCCCACCTAAAAATTTCAAGGGTGCAATTTGCTCCATTATAATGTTTATTATCCACAATTGATAGAATTTCCATCGGAAAAAAAATAAGAATAATTAGCGAAGGAAAAAAAACGAGCTTATGATGTACAAATAAAACAGTCAAAATGAATTGAAATTAAGAACAAAAGATTTAAAAGGACTTAAGCATTTAAATAAGCAACATTAGTGTTAGCGTATTTACGCGATGGTAAAAAATACGGTTCATTTATTTAAAAAATATTTGAAAAAATGATTACTGCATTAAAAATGAAATAGTAGCAAATATAAACAAAACAACCCTAAAATGAGAAAAGTGGGCTAGAATAATAGTAAACTCAACGAGTAAAAATATTAAAGAATTTTAGAAAAGCATAGACGATGTCGTTTGTTTATCCTATTTGTAGCGTTCTGTATAGTTACTTTCTGTTCCCAATTCAGAATGGTAGTCATTTAAATAGATCTTAATCATTCATTGTCATTTGAATCAGAGTCCATTGCGAATCTCTCTGCACTTTAAGTTTTAATGTATTCGTAAATTGAGTAATTTGAAATTATGTTCCTAAAGCTATTTAAATATTTTCCTATGAGTCCTGAAAAAAATTTGGGAGTCCTTCAAAAGTCCTTAATTTTCATTTTTGAAAATGAGTATGAACCCTGATGCAGTAATGAACACTGAAATATTATATATATATACAGGGTGTCCACTCCTATCGTGGCCCAATAGCTAATTTCTAACCCGTTAGAGATAAGCATATAGTTTATTTAGGAAAAAATCTAAATTACGAAAGGAATTTGGGCTACGAAATGTTTTTCAGAAAAATCAAATTTTGAAAGAGTTACGAAATATTAATTTTTATACAGCTCCCCAGTCATATTAATCATATTTAGTAAAACATTCTTGACACTGTAACGTTTAAAACTAAAAAAAAGTCACTCTTCTACGACAAAAATTGACCGAGTTATGACGTTTTGAAAAATCAAGATTTTGAAGGATTTCGCATACGGTCCCTTAAGCGATCTCTGGATGATGTCATGAAATAATGCAAAATCTTGATTTTTGCGAAAGGTTGTCATAACTCGGTCAATTTTTGTCGTAGAACAGTGATTTTTTTTAGTTTTAAACGTTACAGTGTCAATGTTTTACTAAATACGATTGATAGGACTGGGGGGCTGTATAAAAATTTAAATTTCGTAACTCTTTCAAAATTTGATTTTTTTGAAAAACATTTCGTAGCCCAATTTCCTTTCGTAATTTGGAGATTTTTTCCCAAATAAACTATATGCTTATCTCTAACGGTTTAGAAATTAGCTATTGGGCCACGATAGGAGTGGACACCCTGTATATTGCCATTAGTGTCTGGGCATTATTCAAATGAAATGTCGAATATACTTTTGTTCCATTGCACTACTGCTCTGGAAATAAAGTTTTCAATCGGTCAAATCATTTTGTGTAAAAAAATGTTCATTTCCTCTTAGTTAATGAAGAAATGTTAGATCTCTCTACTGTGGTTATTGATGAAGATCAGGATGTAAAAGAACTGAGCAATGCATTGAGTAAAGCAAAAAAACTGAAGCAAAGAAATGTTATGACAACTGCTCCTGAAAAAGTATGTATATTTAGTATTGTAAAATATTTGTTATTAAGTTTTTTAGACTGAAAATGAAATAATAAATAAATAGAAAGGAATATAAATCCTTCTAATGAAATAATAGGAAACTGTGTGTGAATTGATTTTTTAAACTGTGTGAATCAAAAAATGGTACAAACATTGTTTCCATCTTCAATATTTTCCCTAGGCTAATATTTCTGTTGGCAATTTAATTTTGTGTCTATTTGTCATTTTTCTTTCATCAATTGTACTTAGCATTGAGAGAACTAAGTTTGAATTTTGAAAAACGCCAGTAGTGCATTTAATGGGGGGACATAATGCCCCCCATACTTAATGGGACATAATGTAAGACAAAAGACAAAATATGATTGAACTAAATACTATTTTGAATATGTTAGCTAAGATCTATAATAGGATTCAGTTAAATATCACCATTCCTTTCCCCCATACCCCATATTTTATTTTTCTTATTTGTGCAAAATAGCTAAAATACCATGTTTCATTTTCTTAATTTAGCTGGTATTTTTGTATTTTGCAAAAAATGTGACCGGAGCAAAAACCTTGATCTAGTGATGTCAAGGAGTCTGCTATGGCACATTCAATGAATGATGTCTTGAAAACATCAAAGTACAGAATGATTCATGTAATGAATGACACCTCCTTGACCTCATCGTATGTCTTGGGGTTAAAGTTATTGTAATTGTAAGTTGTTTTATTGCTATGTTAAGCTATTAGTGAGTATTTTATTAATTCTTAGGTACTTGAAACTATCAGAAGTGGAAGCAGTATGAATTCCATAGACGATAGCAAGGCAGGAAACATTGAATTAAATTCAGTTGCTGAATTTTGTCGGACTCTGGGTGAAATTCCAACTTATGGGATGTCTGGAAACAGAGATGAAGAAGCTGATGACATGGCTGTATGTACTTCCGATATTTATTTTATTTGTGGAATTTTTCCCTGAAGTATATAATTTTATTTTTGACATTGTTTAAAAGTATTTTGTTATTTTTATCCAATTATTTTGTTTTTATCTTTCCTGTTATCAAAAAGATAAAAAATATTTTATTTTTTCATTTAATAAATATGAAATGCAATGATGTAGGTCGTGTGCATGCTTATTTATTATTTCATTTTATTTATGTGCTTATTTGATGTATTTGTTTATTTTATTTTATTTTTAATTATTGATCTATGAAAAAATACTTGTCCCTTTTTTTCTTTTGGCTAGTCTCATATGAGGTTGAGTATATTATTTTTCACTTTTTTTGGAAATATTACACTAGTTTTAATTTAAAATAATTTTAAAGTTCATAAACATATTTGCTAATTCTTCAAATTAGAAATGAGCTAATTCTCTCATTCTGCTAATCCTCAGTACTCAAAAAGAATATTTTTTCTTTATTTACTCTTGAAGTATTTTGCAGTTTTTATTTAATAGCGTAGCTTGCATTATAGGCTGTTTTTTCAAGAGCATCAAATAAATCATATTGCATGAAATGTTTTTTCTAATAAATATACAAGCAAGAAGTTTACTCTCTTTCTATCTTCATATAAATTGCACTGAATCCTGTTGTGCAAGCTTCAAACAATTTGAATCTAAGTCTAAATCTCTACTAATAATAAAGCTGAAGGTTTGTCTTTCTTTCTGACTGTCTGTTACGCGCGTAGCGCCCAAACCGTTTGGTGGATTTTCATGCCACTTGACACAAAATCAGTTTGTAGCATGTAGTTTTGCACCTCGAAGCGATTTTTCGAAAATTCCATTTCGTTCTTTTTCTATTCGAATTCTTAGCAGAAATTCGATAAAATAGGGAAGAAATATTTCATACACATTTTCAAGTCTTATGTCATTCGAAAGCTTGTAATTTTCTGCACAAAATGAAGTTTTTTCGAAGTTTCTACGATCATCAGGAGAGCTGTAACAATTGTTTTTAGAATCCCGGAATTCAAGGCTTATCTTCAGTAAAGCAAGCCAAGCGATTCTAAAATGGTTAATGAAATAAATTATTTTATCAACGGAAATCAACTTTTAATGTTGTTACCATGGTTCCTTTTTTATTTCGTTTATTTGTTTCGTTCTTTTCCATTAATAATTTTAAAAATGTATTTGTTTTTGTAGCAATCCAAACTCCAAGCCTTATTAAAATTAGTCAAATGAAATATAATAAAATCGTGATAAGATGGCACCTGTCAATCAAATGAGAAATCGAGTCCTTTCTTTAAAAAAGGTAGAGAAGGAAGAAACTGACGCGTACCATTTATGTGAGTTTAGAGATATTTTGGCGATCTGACGAGTTGTGTAGAAGAGGGAAACATTGTTTAACTAAATGAGGTCAAAAAAGAAACAACATGATAGTAAACTATTCTAAATTTATCGTCTGGCAAAACATACTTTTCCTTTTTTTTTTAATTTCAATATAAATTGCAGCAAATGGCTTGAGTGAACGAGTTTGGCTTTTAATTTATCATTTGCTGGTTGATGTTTCTCGATGTTTATTGTTTTTATTATCATGGTGAAGAATAATGCACGAAATTTCTATTATTTTGTTTTTGAAGTTAGGAAAGAAAACTTTCTTCTTCTTTTAAACTTTGGTAAGATTTCTGTGAGCAGCAAAATTGTTCTTATTTTCTCTTTTGGCTTATTTTTGTGCACCTCCCCTTAGGGTTGCATTCGAATTTCCCCAAGGGGGTTTTACCCCTTTTATGGGGTAAATCAGTGTTAATTTCAATGCAGACAAAAGTGATATGAATTGGCGCGAGCACTTGGCGAAATATCGCCAAGCTTTTAGTCGCCAAGTGTTTGACGCCAAGTTGGCGGCTAATTTGGCGAAAAAATTTATTTTTTTTATTTGGGTTCAATTTGGTGCTATTGGCGATATTTTGCGAAAAATCCACCGAATGATGTTAAAATCGGCGATATTTAGGAGATTAATCATTGAAATACATTTTTTTGCATTGTTTTGTGGCAAACTAGGGATGTAAATGTTTGAATTGGTTGCTTGCTCACTCCAAGCACTATTTTAGCACTTAAGGCATCTACTAAGAAATTTACACGCAAAAGGAAGTAGTGTGGGGTCCATGCCAAATTTTTATATCATTCTTTAAAAGAATTATAGTTGAATAACTAAAATAGAGTATTTTTTCTGCTATATCAATTTTTTACAAATGAATTTTTAATTTTATACCACGGGCAAAGCCGTGCGAGTACCGCTAGTAAATTATAAAAGTGTGATTCCTATTTAAAATATGTGTAAAAAAAGTTTTAATATCAACTTACATAAGCTGTTAAGCTTTAAAAATTGGTGGATTTCAAATAAGTTTTTTTTCCCAGCTAGCAACATGGTTGTTGTCTACATTTATAGTTGCCTTTATACTGATATTGAGACCTAAAATAAGACTCCTGTGCTAAAATACTAAATGCTATTTTAAAAACTTAAATTTAGTAGTAATTGCAGTTAAAGGCTGCAAGCTGTTTAGTAATTTATGTTGAATTGTGTACAATTTATATAGCCAATTTCAACATCTCAGTGAATTAAAAACGTGTTCCTCCCCCCCCCCCACACTACCCTATAAAATAATGTTTACCATTACAAAATATCACTTTTACTTTTTTCTTTTCCTGAAAATAAAGGAAGTGGCACAGTTGGCTAAATAATTTGCACCTCAGAATGGAAGCGTAAAAGTTTGAAACATCTAAAATGCTCATTCACAGCAATAATTTCCACTTTAAGTGACTCCACTTCCTTTTTAGATTTTATTCAAAATTTTGAATGTTATTTATGGTGTGAAATTAATTGTTCCTCACATTGGTTTTCGACACAACAAATCTCCTTAAATTATCAAGCATTTTTTAAGGTTCTCAAAGATCTTTGTAACAGCTGCTTTACATTGAAAGCTCAAAACATCTTCTGCATTGAAAAAAGCTTCCCTTGTACCTATAAATACATGTGTGCAAAATTTTCAAATTTTTAGTTTATTTATGTTCTTTTGCAGTCTTTTTTTTTTTTTTTTTTTTTGAGTTATCAAATTCAAATTTTAGATTTAGTTTTATTATTATTATTAATTTTGCTGAACAGACTTCAAATTAATCAAAACTTGCTTCTGAAAGAAGTTGTAAAAGTGCAACAAGGAATCAACATTTGTTTTAACTATCCCACAGTTCAAATTAGAAAGAATTTACTGTATTGTTATGAGGATAAAACATTGTTCTAACAACAATTCTTGTGGCAATGATGAGCTTTATTTAACTGTATGAAACTCAAGTGTGGTTTTTGTTCTTCCCTTGCTTAAAGTTACTTTAACTATCTATTCGGTGGAGCTTCTGTAAAATTGGTTAAGAAATAGTTGTCTCTCCTCTCACCAACTGTACTAAACTAATATAAAATGTGGGCGATATTCAGAAGTGAACCCATTTTTTGTTACTATTGCTTGCATGTGTGGTTTTATTTACTGAATTTTAACTTTCTTAGGATCTTGAAAAAGAACTCTTAGATGAAAGGCAGAAGCAAGAGCTGGAGGCTCAAAATCGTGGGGCTTGGAACGAAGTCGACATAGATGAGAAACCTGCAGAAATTTTGGTAAGTTACATTTGAATACACTTCTTTCGAATATTCTTTTTTTTCTTTTGAGAAACTATTTAATTGACTAACCTAAAAAACATACACACACATGCATAAAATCAGTGGTACCCAACCTATTTTACCCAAAGGTACCTCATATTAAGATGAATCTTGCTGTACAAAGCATACATAAAAATTAAATATATTTAAATTATCTGTGCGTATCATGAAAAAACAGAATGAAAGAAAGAAAACTAGACAAAGAACTATTGTTATCATTAAGACATGCCAACCTTATTAATATGAAGCTTCCATCTGTTTCTTAGAAACCGATTCCTACCTTTGGCTACACATTTTTTACCATCATTTTAATTCCAAATGAAGAAAGTTGGTTGTTTTAGAAGTTTCCAAAAAATAAGTTTTGGTTTGTAATAACATTGATCTCGAAAACAAGCCACACTAATCAGTTTCGTCGGCCGCATATCATATAGGGCCAAGCAACGCTGCATAAAATAGAGAAATGACAATCTAGTGACAAAACATGTGCCAGTGAATGATAACACTCGCTGAACAGTTAAGCAGTGACAATTTTATTTGGCAAATAAGTGAATTGGAGAAACTTAAATTTTACTCATCTATACTGCACAGAAGCTAGCTCACAGTTTCCTATTTATTACGTATGGTGTTATTAGCTTTTAAAGCCATATTTTCTAAAATCACAATACAAATTATGATTTCAAGTTGAATCTTTTCTAACTCATACTTAAAAGATATGAATAGCAAACACTATATTGTGTAGCTGTAAATTAACCTTTAAAAACCGGTTGGTACACATGCTGTACCGCAAGTCTTTTTTCCTTTGAGGTCGCAGTTGAAATCTTCGTTTCTACCAGGGTTGGCAAGTTTTTGACAGTCAGAGGTTTTATCCGGTTTTAACCGTGGTTTTTACCGCCATGTCAAAAACCCCTTTTTGACATGGTTTTTGACATAATTGTCAAAAACCTAAATTTCTGTCCAAAACATGTTTAAATTTGATATTGATAATCAAAATACATTTTCAAATGAATTTTACAATTTCTGACTTCAGACACTGAAGTAAACTTTCGGAGTTATAGGTTATTGAAATAAAGTAATAAGCAATCGTAAACATAATTGAAGGGCTCGGGAGTAAATAATGGTAACTAGCATTTAAAAAAAAATCAAACATGACTTTTGAATATGGTTTTATTGCTTTGAGAAATTACTGTAACAGATTTTTTTATTTTAAAAATGAAGTGGGTACATTAATTAAGTGCTGTGTGTCTTGGGTATACTTAATAAATTTTACAAGTGATTTTTTTTAATTTTAATTTGAAATAGTCCGATTTTTAAAATTTGTCAGATACCATTATTTACTCTCGAGCCCTTCAATTGGGATACTACAAGATGCTTACATGTGGAAAATAAAATAAATGAATGAGCTACTATCATTATAGAATAAAAATTAATTATAAATAACAGTATATTAAAACGTAAACCTAATTACAATTTATAAATTTTAGAAAGCAGAAATTGCATAGTGTTTATTTGCCTGGTATTATTTGTAGAATTACATACATAAAATAAACCATCTTAAGTTAACCAGTTACTTAAGGTATTTAGTCCCAATCTAAATCGTTTTTTCCACGGAGCATGCGATAACAAAAGACCAGTTTTGCTGCTTTTTGGACGCCAAGTCTATTTCTGAGTTTAGAATGTATACGAGTCCGAAACTCAAGAAGATTCTCTCGATAGACACTGAGCTACATGGGCTGGAATGTAATTGTACCATCAGCTGTACAAATTCGGCAGAGATGTTGCTTTTTTTTTAAAAACTTTTCCACCATGTTTTTTCTGGGATATTCTGAACTACAAAGTAGCTACTGGGATAAGGGGCAGATTCGGCTTCAAATGCAATTAAATGCTCAAAAGAATTTGGTTGGATTTCAAGCAACCATTTTCGAGCTATTTCCTTTTGCTCATAATTTAGGATTTCTCCTTTATATATTGGGTGTATTAGGTACGCCAAATAGTGAAACGGTTGAAGATATGAAGAGAGGCGTTTCATTACAGCATCATGATGTGGAGAAAGACTAGAATCCTCTGCTAGGGAATGCCATGCTCGACAGGCATCAGCCAGTGTTGCGTCGTCTCCTTGTACCATATTTCGGGTATCTGCTAATGGCTTCAGTTGTACTTGCAATTCTTTGACTTGCTGGTACAACAGAACTGGATTTAAACAAAACTTCTTTAAAAACTAGATTTAAGTTAATATTTTTAACTTTTTTCACGGCATAACAAGTTAATTTAAAAGAATGTGAATTAACTTTTATTAAATTTATTAATTTAATTTTAATTAAACTTGATTGATAAGATAACTAATTGATAGTTATTAAAACATTTAAACAAAACTACTCTAAAATTTGGATTTAAGTTTTAATATTTGTAACTTTTTTTCACTCCATAACAAGTTAATTTAAAAGAATGTGAATTAATTTTCATTAAATTTATTAATTTAATTTTTATTAAATTTGATTGATAAGATAACTAATTGATAGTTATATAAACATTTAAACAAAACTACTTTAAAAGCTGGATTTAAGTTTTAATATTTAACTTTTTTCACTGTAAAACAAGTTAGTTTAAAAGAATGAGAAATAATTTTCATTAAATTTATTAATTTGATGCTTATTAAACTTGATTGATAAGATGTATAAATTTTATTTAATATTTTTCAGGATGAGAAACCTTACATGTTTATAAAAAATCTCAATAACCATTGTATTTGAGTTTCAGATAGGTTTTCGACAGGTTTTTGACGTTTTCGACGTTTTTGACAGGTTTTCGACTGGTTTTCGACAGGTTTTCGACATGTCATGTCAAACACTGGTTTTTGACGTCAAAAACCCAACCCTGGTTTCTACCCTTTGGAACAGGGGATTTTTCCAAGAGTTAATACTCCCTTACTGGGGGATTACAGCTTTGTTTTCGAATTGCGAAGTCATAAAACCTTAGTGCTTGCCGTTGCGCCTTCCCGTTTTCAGAGGAAAAGGGATTTACGTTTCCATACTCGTACCGCCTGTCTCGAAAGGAAAACTTCTATATGAATAGTCCAGATCCAAAAGGTTAACAAACAAACAGCCAATATCTTGGCAATGTTTTGAGATACTTGTAGGCACTTTATAGTGTGCAGTTTAATTGCCTCTATAGTGTTGCTTCAAATTTGCTGGTTGTGAAGATACATCTACGA
This sequence comes from Uloborus plumipes, assembly GCA_038373865.1. NCBI lineage: Eukaryota > Metazoa > Arthropoda > Arachnida > Araneae > Uloboridae > Uloborus > Uloborus plumipes. Next base: position 23,929 of record JAXGGA010012192.1, on the reverse strand, counting down.
ATTTTCCTTTGTACCAAAAGTTTGAGTGCTAATGGCTTAAGATAGCCAAACTGCTGCTTAAAATTGTGTAATTTTATAATTTTATTTCCAAATTTTACATTTATCTTATATATTATTTCTTCAGCCTGTTTTCGGTTACCACACTTGATCTTCCTTATTTATTTAACAAAGTCCATGATTAACCCCTCATTTTAAAGCTTGTCGTGTCAGCTACTGACGAAAAATAGACCCACAGTCTTTCTTTTTTTTTTTGTTTTTCATGGCACATTATTTCAATATATAGCATTCAAAAATTCAAAAATGAAGGCACAGCAGCGCGGTTAATGGAGCTTCGTGCATATAATGGGAAGGGTATGAGTTTCAATCTGGGCCAGAAGATATTTTAACTCATTTTTTCTTTAAATTTGAATCCAACTTTCCATCATCATATTTATTATTTCTCAAAAGTGTTTTTTGTGGGTACACCATAATTTTAATAATACTTCATCAAGCTTCAAAAAGATTTTTTCACTGCTATCAGATAAAAATAACCAAGCAACTCAAATTTTTGCTGTTATTCAGAAAAAATACTTTCAAAAAACAGGTTTTTTCCTTTCCTTCTGTCAAGCGTGATACAGGGTTGCAAAAAACCCGGGTTTTTTTCAAAAAACCCAACCCGGGCGGGTTTTGTTGGGTTTTTTAGGGTTTTATTGTGTTTTTTAGGGTTTTATTGGCTTTTATTGGGTTTTTTTAGATTTATTGTTTCTTTTGCTTGTTGAAAAAGGAAAAGGTGGGGGGGATGATTTCTGTGTTTAAAAAACAATTAATTAAGAATGCTGATTTTTGTCTTAATTAATTTAATATGCAATTAATTTGCATTTAAATAATGTAAATAAATCATCATAAAGGACAAAGTAACAAATAACATTTGAAAATTACTTTAAAGGATTAGTTTACACTTTTTTATTATGCCACCACCACCCAAGTTACATCATTGATAAATGCAAAAAAAAAATAATGAAACGTAAGGATATTTAGTAATAATTTGTGCTCAATTTTCGTAGTTATTAGGATGAAGATATAACATTTTAAAATGTATTTTGTAACATTATCTTCTTTTCCCGTACTATTACTCGAGGCCATTGCCAACTGTAAACAAAACAATCGTTGGCATCGGCAGAAAAGAAATTGCCTTAGTGTTTTATATATACATTTCATGAGTAGACGCATAAGTTTCAAAAGATAGGGTAACTTTTTTAAATACAATGGATAAAATCGAATATAAAAAATGCTGAATATGAAATAAACCTCACTAATTTTAAAAAACCCAATAAAACCCGCTTTTGTGCGGGTTTTATTGGGTTTTTTAGAGTGGGTTTTACCCAAAAAAACCCGGGTGGGTTTTTTTGGGCAGGTGGGTTTTTTGCAACCCTGAGCGTGAATGCTTCGCACGTGTCAGATAGTATTACATTCAATATGTGTTAAATATTTTTCTTACATTTTAAGGGAATTCTAACTTGTTAAAAAGTGGATAAGAAAACAAACTGTAGTTTACTACTTTAAAAATTCGATATTTCTTTCGGAAATTCATAATATTTTAGCTAAACATGAGAAGTCGTTCAAAAATCGAGTTTTCAAAATTGTGACTCAACGTGTTCATTTTTTGATTTTTTCAGTTATGTTTATTTAAGCATTATACAGGGTGTCCACTCCAATCGTGGACCAATAGCTAATTTCTAAACCGTTAGAGACAAGCATATAGTTTATTTAGGAAAAAATCTCCAAATTACGAAAGGAATTTTGGGTCTATTCAATGTTTTTCAAAAAATCAAATTTTGAAAGAGTTACGAAATTTAAATTTTTATACAGCCCCCCAGTCCTATCAATCATATTTAGTAAAACATTCTTGACACTGTAACGTTTAAAACAAAAAAAAATCACTCTTCTACCACAAAAATTGACCGAGTTATGACGTTTTGAAAAATCAAGATTTTGCATTATTTCATGACGTCATTGAGAGATCGCTTAAGGGACCGTATGCGAAATCCTTCAAAATCTTGATTTTTCAAAACGTCATAACTCGGTCAATTTTTGTGGTAGAAGAGTGATTTTTTTTTTGTTTTAAACGTTACAGTGTCAAGAATGTTTTACTAAATATGATTGATAGGACTGGGGGGCTGTATAAAAATTTAAATTTCGTAACTCTTTCAAAATTTGATTTTTTGAAAAACATTGAATAGACCCAAAATTCCTTTCGTAATTTGGAGATTTTTTCCTAAATAAACTATATGCTTGTCTCTAACGGTTTAGAAATTAGCTATTGGTCCACGATTGGAGTGGACACCCTGTATATTGAGCTTTCCCTAATAATTGTGTAAAGTTGAGTATAAACAGGAAGAAACATGATTTTGAAAAATGAAAACAGTATATTAATTATACATTACCTTTTTTTTTTCTATAATTTTCTAATTTGTATGTTACACATCTACAATCAAAGTAGTTTCAAAACGTTTGATGCAACCTTCATCTACCCTATTTTTCTTTCGTTTTAGATGAGAGAAAATGAGCCCATTCTTGAGGAAGAACCTGATATCAGTTTGGGTATTGCTGGAGCTCTGAAACTTGCTACTAAGAAAGGTTTGTTTATTTATTTATTTAGTTATGTTTATTTAAATTAAATTTTAGATTGAAAGTAAATAAATAAGCATTGAAAAAAGCGAAAGAAATCGATGATAATTTTTATAACTGAAACATTAAACGTACCAAAACTACAGTTACTAACTTTTATTGTTGCTTTGTAGAATAAATGTTGTTAGTACCTGTAACTCCTTAAAGTCTGTAAACAAATTTTAAACATTGTTTTTATTTATTTGCACTTAGGTTATTTAGATAAAGACTCAAAAAAAGCAGGCAATGCACCTAGAACCAGCCAGTTGCAAGCCCAGTCCTATACTATAGAAGAGAAATTCTAGTAAGTTACTGCTATTGTTCTTTTTAACCCATTTATGCCCAGTGTCCTAAAAAAGGGACGCTTGTTAGTTACTGCATATAAAAACCTTTAATGGGTGTATCATTTTACTAAAGCTGTTTTTCACAAGTTAAAATAGTCATTCTTGAGAAAACCGGTTAGAGCCACTATTTGGGCATCAGAGTTTATTTATTGACAGCTATTTTCAGACAAATCAGTCAAGCAACGCTCCAGCATGTGTAGCCACAGAAAGTATTTTTTTTTTTTTGCGACCCTTTTTTTTCCTAAAATCAAACTTTTTTAAAATGATTTGCTTAAAATTGATCACAGATGCGTTCTATAATGTTACTTTGCAAAAGTAAAGTCAAGTAAGGTCGTATTTTGCTCACATATCTGCAAAATATCCCATAAACAGGACGTTAAAAAAATTAATAAATATGGCAACGGCGAACTATTTTAAACCTAAAATGTATGTAAACCATTCCAAGTAAGAGTTTTAAACAGATAAAAATTGAAAAAAAAAACTGTTAAAAAATTGGGTATAAATGGGTTAAGTATTACATTGTTTGCTTCATGACCTGCATAAATTCTGATTCTGAGCTAAAGTATTGGTTTCCTTCTTTGTGGAAAAATGTTGAATATGCGCACTTCATTCAAATAAATTGGTTACTTAAAGATAATCAGACATGTGATTTTTTAGTATTTTTACTGAATTCAGTATTTCTTGAAATAGCAAAATACTGAGTGCAAAACAAAAAGAATGAGCATCACAAGTTAAATTTAACATCTACCAATTAATTTCATGCATCCAATTAAAATAGTTGGCTATATAGAACCAAAAGCCCATGTTTGAAGTTGCAGGTGTAGTACAATATATCAACACTTTTGTATTTGCTCGCACAGCGACCTAATTTCAGTATTTTTCACTCTATTTGGGTCACATGTCTGCATAATGGTGAACAAATTTATTTAAATACATCGTTAGTATTTCATTTATTTTATTTTATTATTAATTTAATTTACTTATTCAAGCAACACAGCTACTCGAAACGGAACATTTTGGATGACCATTTTTAGATCACAGCCTTTAGTTGAATTGTTTGATAATTGCAATAGTATTTCTTGTTTCTTGATTGATCTATAAATTTATTTAAATGATGTATTTGACTCTTTTTGTTGAAGAATCAAGCTAAACTATACTGTTTTCAATTTTCTATGAACATAGAATGTCATTTATGGAGTAGATAAATAGAATTTGCTTGAGTGTAGTGTCTTTACTTAGGAATGTTTTTCTGCTACTTAAAAAACTTTTGAATTCCGATTGACGCAACAATATTTGCATGATTGAATGTGCATTCTTGATTTAATGATTATAGAACGCTTTTTATATTTTATTGCAATCTCCAAATTTTTTGTTACATTTTGTCTGCTTTAAAGTTATTTAATTTATATATTTATTATTATTAATTTTTAATTTCTTTCTATTGTTATTATTTTTTTAATTTCTTTCTGATGATTTATGATCTTTAAATTTCAGTGAGGATGACAAGTTCGGCAAAAGGGACAGATATACTGGTCCGGTGCAGGAATTTAAAGATAAAAGCAATTACAAGCCTGATGTGAAACTAGAATATATTGACGACAGTGGTAGGCTATTGACAGCTAAAGAAGCATTTCGCTACCTTTCTCATAAATTTCATGGAAAAGGACCGGGCAAGAATAAAGTAGATAAAAGAATGAAGAAATTAGACCAAGATACAGTAAGATATAAATATTTATCTTGTTTTAAAACATTGTGTGCTCATTTTTATTAAATATGCATCCTTTGAAATATCTTTTATCAGTTTAGATATCTTTTAATGGAAAGTTTTGCATAAATTTTGGACAACTATTAAAATCTCAATAAGTTTTTTTATTACATTTTCACTCCTAACTGCGTTAAAAGTCTACTTATTTTGTTGAAGTATAAAGTTAGAATTTGCTTTTTCTGTTTTTCTTTTCATTCTTGAACAAAAAACTGTTCACTATTACGTGTTATGTTTTGAAATTTTGTTTTTATTAATGTGTTTTTCCCCCTTCCCAATGTATTTTCAGCATAAGATAGCTCATATTTTACAGGGGTGATTGTTTTCCAGTATTTTACCGGATTTCCGCTGTTTTTATAATCGATTCTGGTATTTTCATCTTCGAAAATACTCTAAATAAAATATTTTTAATTATGCTTTTATCTTCCCACCTCCAGATTTTTTCTTTTTCGAATTTTCGATGATTATACCGATAATTATTAATAATATTCATCAAATAGAAATGTTGAGTTGAAAATTCTAAATTTTTTTTTACCTTACTAAATTATTTTATTTGCATCCAATATGAGAATCAAATTTTTCTTACTTTTGAAATTTTGATACTTATTACCCTTAGTTAGGAGACAAATAAATGAAATGCAACAAAATGTAACAAATGCAACTTTCATTACTTTATAAATGCTTTCGCACAATAAACAGTAATTCTGTTAGACTTTTGCTTTCTCCTTAAAATATTTTTTTGGAGATAATTGCTCATCACCGCCTCAAAAATAACTTTATTACTCATTTACAACTTAATTAAATGCATGTGCAATATTTTGACTAAAAACTATTTGAATATATGAAATGTGTTAGTTTATGAAAGGAAATTAATTATTATGTATGTATAATTATATAAATTAGGTGTGCTTAAGTAATAGGGGCCTTGGTTTTTAAAAAAGCACCCCCTCCACTTTTTCTTTAAAACTTTCAGGTATTTTTTTATGAACTCACAATCACCCCTGATTTTACTTTTTTATCTTACTTACTTAATCTATATAGAATATGATTAACAGGGTCCATGCTACAGATTTCAAATGGTTATCATGTAAATTAGCCAAATTTTAGAATTCTTAACCACAGAATAATTGCAACATTTTTTTTTCTCTTGAAAACAGGCCTTGATTAAAATATAATTTTCTAGTGGATATGCCCGGGTGTCGTGCGGGTTAAAATGCAGCATGCAAAATCCAAGAAGGCATTTTTTGTAACAACATGGTCAGTTAAATCGGCGTGAAGGACAATGTAAAATCAAACTTAAATGTATTATTTATGTGGAGTGATTTTCTAAAAAACTGAATTTCTACTTTTGAAGAAATTAAAACAGCAGCATTATATATTCAAGGGTGAATACTCACAAAAGAAACATTTAACACTTTGAATTGAGAGAAGCCTCAGAAAACCACGTGAAGCAAAGACAATATCAAACGTAAAATTAGCTATTGAGGGGAAGTTGAGATGAAGCACTAAATATCGATTTGAATGGAGGAAAGCTTTTAAAAAATTAGGGATTTTGTATGGAAGTTTCAACTAAAATTGGAATAAAAAAAGGAACTACCTGTCAGATTTTTTTCTAATTGGTCTCTTGATGTGCCCAGTGAGGACACAAACAAGTTGTGAAATTTTTAGCAAAATCAGCTTTTGAGTCTATAAAGGACATGCATAGGTACATACATACATTTATTTTTATGTATAAGATTCTTAAATTTTCAAACCTCTTTTTGCAGAGATTGAAGCAGATGAGCTCTACCGACACACCTCTGAACACTGTAAAATTGCTCCAAGCGAAGCAAAAAGAAACACAGTCGCCTTACATTGTTCTTAGCGGAGGAAACAAAACTTTAACACAGTAAGTGTGTTTATTTTTATTACCTTATTTTCAAGTAGTCAAAAAACTATGCTTGGTGTATGCACTAGTAAACTTAATTCTGGACCCTTTTCAATTTTTTTAATGGTTTCATCATTTAATATTGCGTAATAAATTTTTAGATTTACAGTGAACTCTTACTTATGCGCCGGCCCAAGGAACCAACAGAAAAAGGCTCATAAGTGAACAAGCCTATTTAAAGGACTAAAACCCAACATAGGCTCTAATGAGAGAGTGAATAAGAATGTTTCTATAGAAAAGGGACATATTAATACAGTTAGGAAATTACTGTAACATAACTGCAATGATAATGAGAGAACAAAAATTGTAGCATACATAATTACAAAATGTTCCTTTTAAAATGATTCATAATAGATAATTGTCCCTCTCTAAATTCTAGTTCATGCGGAAAAAATGCCTTCTGTAAGCAAAAAAGGTGAAAGATTAAAGAGAAAAGTAAAGAAAAATGCTTATTTTTTAAAGAAAATAAATTATATTTTTGACACTTTACGGAAAATTCGGTGCATACCTAAGTGAAATATTTATCTTTCCAGCAACGCATAAACGAATGATATTATCATTATTTTCCTATGGAATGTGCTGGGACCATTTAAAATCATCGTATAAGTGAAAAAGGCGCATAAATGAGGCGATGTATAAGTGAGAGTTCGCAGTATTTATCTCACTTAAATCATTTATTTATAACTTCTCAAATATGTTTGTATGTATTTCACGTGAATATTTTTTTTAATACAGACTATAAAACAAAAATCATTTTCAAATAAATTTCAATTTATTTATACAATTTGTTTTGGCAACAAAAGGTGATAAAAAGTAATGGTTTCCCTACAAAGAATTGACCTAATAATTGATTTAATGTTGATTAAAAACACATGGATTTAATGTTGTAAAACTAAATTATGTTATTTTTATTGAAAGATTTGCTATTGTTTAACCCATTTATGCCCAAGTTTTTTTTAATAATTTTTTTCAATTTTTATCTGCTTAAAACTCTTACTTGGAATGGTTTACAAGCATTTTATGCTTAAAATAGTTCACTGTTACCATATTTATTAAGTTGTTGAATGTCCTGTTTATGGGATATTTTGCAGATATGTGAGCAAAATACGACCTTACTTGACTTTACTTTTGCAAAGTAACATTACAGAAGGCATCTATGAATGATATTTTGTTAATTATCGGGGTTTACGTGCTGACTTTTAAGTCCTTTGTCACTCCCCTTAAAATGTCAGAGATTTTTTTCAATTTCTTATGCTCATTATTTTTCCTAACTGAAGTGCTCAAAAAACTTGTCTAAAAATTTTAAAATATTCTAGTATTTCGTAAAAGCCTTAAATTTTATTGTAGAACCTTTTATAGTGTCTTTTATTTCATACCTGCAATACATACAAGTCGTAGGTTTTTAAATAAAAGGTTTTTTTTTTCTTTTAATAGTTAATTTTCTCTTCTATTGATTATTTTTTAAATATGCTTAATGGTTCCTTTAATTCCATTACACAAATATTACGATTCAAAACACATTTCTTGACACAGAAAGAAATAGATTGAGCATGGTTCAGTTTTGGTCAACAATATGGTTTCTTCTTTTAGTGCCATATGATATTAATATTAATGATCTGTATATTTGTTTCTGCATATTTAATGAATTTTATATGAAGTGTTTCAATCTTGCTAAAAAAAATAGTCTTTCTAGTTTTCTAGAAAAAATAGTCTTATCCTCTTATGACTGCCATCAAACATCTTCATAAAAAATATAATATCTTAAATAGGGATGCACCGATAAGCAAATCGGCCGATTACCGATTAATCGGTTGTTTATAATCGGCAGAGCGGATTAATAATCAGGCATTATTTTCAACAGTATCAATTTCATCATCACTGGTTTTTTCCCCCTGTCTTTTACCATTCCAATTTCAGAAATAGTTACTTATTTATTTCTGAGAGAAGATTTGCTTTCTCCATTTTTCCAATTTTCCCAAACTAATAACAAAATTTTATCAAATTTCTTTGAACCAATTTTCATATTTTTTTGAATGAAATTACAGAAACACGAGACAACTAGTCATAAAAGTTATTTTTAAAAAATGGGGGAAGCTGTGGTGAGCACCTTAGGAGTGTTTTTAATTTAAATTTATTTTTCAATTGAAGGGCTTGGGATATGAAGGGGTTATGTGACAAAACAGAAAATGCGAGCAGTTAAAGCTCAAAGTTTTATTGATGCAATTGTTGCAACTTCTTTGTTTTCTGGTTTTATCGTTAGTGTGCGTATGAAACTGGTCTATTGAGCATCTACTGTTTGATGTACCAAGTTTTATTTCCTTACCTGTATCCGTTGCTTACCATTGTCGAGAGTGTTGATTTTTTAAAATGTAACATAGCCCCTTCATCCTCCAAGCACTTCAATTATAAGTCGTCATTTAAAACAAGAATTTTATTCTTTGCAAAATTAGAGGTTAATTAAAAACGTTGATAAAGAGAAAAGAACAGATACCTGAAAAATGTTGCAACATTGTCTATATGTTTATATTTATTCAAATATAAATGTTAAATTATTAAAGCATTTGCATCAACAGAAGATTGCATCAGAGACGTTTTTTTTTTTTTTTTTTTTTTTTTTTGTATTTCATTCTTTGAGTTATTTGTTTTGTTTTTACTCACTACACTGCTACATGTCACACCTGTATTCACAGAAAATTATATTTTTCTCGTTAATAAATTTATCGTAGTTTCTTGTTCACACACACTTAAAGCAATTTTATTTAAAACATCTTTTCCGCCCGTTCATCAGCAAAATTAGACAGATTATAAAGGAAATGAAATATTCATATTTTTGCATTCCTACTTAAAAGTTTAGAAATTTACCGAGAGTTATCTTTTAATATTCCAATCAGTTTTGTGCATTGTAAGAACTATTTGTGTTGTTTTTACTCTGTACACTATCATACTGCATGTTACAGTAAGAATTGCAGAAAACTACATTTATTTACTTTTAATAAAAATATTTATCATAGCTTCTTGGTGAATGTACAGTTTAAAAAATAATGTTTAAAAAAAATTTTTTCGCCGATTAATGGGCAAGATTTTGCCGATTATTAATAATTGGTAAAGTAGCCAATTATGGCCAATTAATTGGTGCTGCCGATTAATCGGTGCATCCCTAATCTTAAGTAATTATTAGTCATTAAAGTTATATGCTAAGTCACTTAAGTTATATGCCTGCATTTTTTATTTCTGAGAATGTATGCCCAATCTCTTTACTAAAATGTTAATTTTTACTTTTTCAGGACTATGATATCAAAAACGAAACCTTTATAGAAGAACTATCTCATCTTTGTATAAACTTTCACCCGTTCAATAAATTTAAAAATTATTGTTTTGTACTTAATATTAAACACAGTTGTTTGTATGTTTTACTGACTGCTTCCTTCTTTATTAAACCTGGTTTGACATTTTTCTTTTTAGATAAATTAAGAGCATTTGAAAAATATTTTGAAATCAGTGAGTAATTTTATGAAGTGTTCCAGCTATACTATTGGCAATAAATATTTGATTCTTACTATAATTATTGTTGTGTATCTAAAAAGGAGTTATTGACCAGGGACGTCATTTCGAAATTTTCCGGGGGGGGGGGGGGGGCAAAGGGTGCATACACAATGTAAAATTTAACAAAAAGTGGTAAAAACCACGACCACTTATATGCCAATACATTGATTTCCCAAAGTCAGAGGGGGGCAATTGGCCCCCCTTCTCCCCTAAATGACGGGCCTGTTATTGACTGAAAAGAAAGGAAAAAGTAAATTTTTGTTTTTTCAAATATACATCTGAAAATGTCAAAGGAAAAATTAACTCTAAATTATAGAATCAAGTCATATTTTCATCAATATTGTTTTCAAAAAAAAGTGTTGTCTCAAGTAAAATATCAAAGCAATCCACTTTTTCCCATGTCTCCTGTTTTTATTGTGTTTCAGCAATGCCTATTAGTACTTTTGTGCCATTAAATAGAATAGAACCAATCTGCATTTATTTATCTACAGCGTGAATTTGGGCGAATCTCCCATGTGAAAAAGGGTGATAGAACAGCCTTGGGGGAACATAGAATGACCCATTATCCTGTCCTATTCATAACATAACTGAGTTATAGCGGATGTAAGAAAAATGTGTGAAAAAACACATTTCTGAGAAAAAGACCAATTTCTGAAGTTTCTGTAACACCTACACATAAAATGAGTACGTATTTAGAAAGAACAGACTAAATCCTAAAAAATGACACTTTTTCCATCAAGATAATAGAACTTTACAGCGAGCTACAAGCTTGGAAACCTCGAAAACACTCAGAATTTAAATGACACCCAAATTTTCAATCGGTATTTTCAAAAACAACCGTATGAGCTACAACCGGTCAAATCTACTAAAAACTGGCCCATTTCATTAGCTTTCAGATGATACAACAGAAAATCATATTGGGTTTCAGCAGATATTCTGGCTTTTGTTTGAAACAGATGAAAATTGTCCTTCGTCAGAATAGGGAAACCAGCGAAGAATCATACTTTTATGTTCTAAATTTTTTATTTCATGTAAGTGTACTGTTTCCTTTATTCAAGAAAAGGAAAGTTTTATAGCTAAATATTTAATTGTAACGTTTTTATTAAGTTAACAATCACAACAGAAGATAACAACACGTAGAAGCAAAGGAAGCATTTCTTTAACGCCCTTTTCACAAAGAAAAATGCCAAATTAAAAGAGTTACACTAACATCTATGAGTACATTTACATGAAAGCAATCTTCAAAATTTCCCAGAGCTACTGAAATTATCATCGCCACACCTGATATATGCCCTTAGCCTTTTATGAGTGGAAACTACCATCGCTCTCAATTAAATTTCATTTCTCACTTTTACTACTGCTCCATCAAGCCAAATGCGCAAGTTTTACAAACTGGTTGCATCTGAGCAGTAAACTGCTTGTGTCAAGAATCCCCAAAGAAAGAAGTTCACTGGCATCAGGTCTAGTGATCTAGGTGAGCAAGGAATAGGACCCAAATGATCAATCCATTGCTGATAGTTCTGTCAAAAAGTCTCGAACCGCATTTGAAGAATGTGCAGAAGCACCATTGTGCTGGGAAATTATTTCCGCTCTCTCCCGAACAGGAGTAACATAAAGTGAAACAGGCAAGTAATGATTCTGAATCTCTAAATATGCTATTCCTGTCAAATTACATTGAAACTCTATCAAACGATCGCCGATTACGTCAAGCCAAACATTTAAGCTAAATACTATCATCCCGGCTTAATCGGGTAATGGATAAACCGTCCGGAACCAAACATTTTACCATAGACGCAATGTCAAACAGCCCCGCTTAATCAAATAATTACCCCGGATAATAGAATAATATTTGTCAGCTTTTGCAAAAAATTTTGCTAAGATAAATTTTCAATAAAATAAAAGTGTTTCCACAAGACCTAGAGCAAGCAAACCACTACTGTGGACTGTTTCAGAAATTAGAAGTAAAAGGCGGAAAAACATTTTTTTTTTTTTTTGCAACACAAGTTGTAAGTTACTTTTTTATGATTTTCATATGACCGTAAAAATATTTATACTTGATTACTATTCTATTTTGTTGTTTACTTTGCTTATTTCAAAATCTTTTTACCAATAACATTATTTCCTTTACATAGCTATTTCTTTGTTATTATTACGTTTTGAGACAAAGTTGTTGTATTAGGAAGGTAAAAAAACGTTCCCCGCTTAAACAAATACCCCGCTTAATCGAATAAAATTTCTTGGAACCGACAGTATAAGCTGATCTAACGATAGGTGTTCGCATTTTCAAAAATAGTCGATATTCTTTTAAGAGGAATAAGGAGTATGTTATTTAATCAAACAGTGGTTTTGGGTGTGTACATAACAATAGACTATCTAATTACGTTTTTCAACAAATACTGTTTACTGAAAAAAAAGGACAATTTTTTAAAACTTAGTGCTTTCGAATTTTGGACGTTTCGGATTTGCGACATTCCATTGTGTAACGATTTACATGCATCTTTCACATCATAGCCTACTTTTCCATTCAACCCAATTAAAAAAAAATAATAATAATAAATTTATTCATTAACAAGAAGTTCTGTCTAAAACTAAACGAGCCTACTCTCCCATATGCTGACGTCGACATTCTAGGATCTGATCAATATTCTTTAAAGTATCCAAGACTAAATTATGTCAAACATACCTTTTTAGCATTTAAAGCTTAGTTTTAAAAACAAAATATCCATCTCTCATCTGAAAAAATAGATACTTAAAAAATAAATAAAGTAAAGCTTGACCACGAAGCGATGGCGCGTGACCTTGAAGCGGAAACGGACCTCTTCATTTTATAATAAGTAGCATCAGAGCGATCACGCAGGCAGTAAAAACTTCAATGAACAAAGAAAGGAACTAATTAATTTATTTATTTAAAATATATTTTTTAATTTATGTTTTAATTTAAATTATCTACTATTTTTTTTTAATTTAAATAACGCACAAATTTGTTTTTAATTTAAATTATTTCTTTATTATTTTTATTTATTTCTTTATTTATTTTTGTGTGTGTGTTGTGTGCTTCGAATGTCTGGAAGGGGAAAAGCGATTCTATTCTGCACATAATTAGTACTTTTAAAAAATTAATAATATGTAAAAAAAAAAGTAATATTTATAATTTTAAAAAATAAATTAACAAAAAAAAGATAGGTAAAAAATAAAATAAGAAAGCACAAGAGGGTTGTATTTTCTTTTTTTTTTCCTTTAATTTTAACGGGCAGGTACACTAAAAATGACATTTCACCGCAGATTGCTAAAAGAAGCTAAGCATTAAAAACAGTTTCATTCTTCAAATTTTCATAAGAGAATCGTCGATATTTTCGTGACCCTAATCATTATCTTTCGCCGCAGCCTAGAAAAAGAAAGCTATGCGTCACGCCATGTAGGAAAATACTGCTACACCTATGATGTGCAGGTTCCGCCAAATAAGAGCAAAATAAAAAAGAAAAGTAACCCATAACCTTCATTTGCACGTCATCTGGCAAACCCATATAAAGCTATCATCGCAAGCACGGTAATTAGTTACGGAATTTGGAATGCATTACGTTTTGTATACTTATTGTCATCAGAACGGAAAATATAGAAATTTAAGACAAAGCTCTTGATTATAGGTTTTCCCAAACTGCGAACCGTTACGCTTTTGTAAGCATGAGCGAATCTATGGGGGAGGGGAGGGGGTATTGCTTTCCTACATCTCCACGAAAATGCTACAAATGTATTGCAGCAAACTTTTTGAAGTAAACTCCCCCCCCCCCCTTTCATCCCTTAAAAAACGCACATACAGTGTTTCTCAACCGATTTTGACCCATAAACCGGTAGAAATTTGAAAACATTTCACGAATCGGTAAGCCCCCCCCCCCCACACACACTTATTTTCTCCTTTTTGTTTTTTGTTTAGTTATTTATAAATATATTTATTCAATTATTTCTTGTAAAATGAATTATTCCTGATTTTTGAAGAATTCTAATTGTATATTGTACATAAGAAAATAAATTTTTGAGAAAAACCACGTAGAAAATTATGAAACGTGATCAGAAAAATGTTATAAAAGTGTGTCTAAAACGCTGTTTTATTTTTTTGTTTTTCTTTTTTACTTGTTTATTTATTTATCTATTTATTTTTATTTTATTTTATTTATTTATTTTTTTGCTGGAAAAAAGAAAAATGCAGAATAACATTTCTTTAACCAACAGTTATTGTTTCAAGAATAATTATAACTGCGATCAAACTATTATTTTACTCATGCAAGATAGTGATATTTGAACAGCACACTTACAATACCAAGGAATTTTTCGCTGCAATCTAAAGTAAATTAGTTTATTTGTAACAGAAGGAAGTGTTATTTTGGAAAATTCCCTATTTTGAATGCACGTCATGCTCACGAATCAAAGTAATTCTATCCTGGTTCCTCTGTCATTGACTTTATAGCATCTATCTATAACTTAAAAATAAATAAAAAAAACATTGAAGGTCAATTGATTACATGTTCTTTTAGCATTAGTTCTAACAATTTCTATATTCTGCTAAACTTCATGCTTTTCTTCGCTTTAGTTCCAGTTATGATAGTTAATTTATTACATGTACCCGCAGTTTATTCTTCGGAGATTGCAAACAAAATAAAAACTCTAAAGCTATTATATTGTTGGTTCGGGTAAGTAAGTGGGTCACTGTAGCCAGTGTGTCACCCCCCCCCCCCCAAAAAAAAAAAAAAACAAGTGTTCATGGAGGCTTTTATACACTTTTTTGCATTGATTATGTGACATTTCATCACAGTGATAGGTTTTGCATATTGGGCCTCTTGGAATTTTTTTCTGGGTTACAGAACTTACGTCAAAAAAAATTTCGATATCTTTTACGAGTTCAAACAACATTTTTCAAAGAAGTGTTTGAAGGATAGTTTTTACTACATTTTCTATGTTCAGGAAGTTTTTCTGCAAAATTGAACATAAAAAACACATTGCAATAGGAATTTTTGCACAAATTATTATTAACAAGTTTTTGAGGGGAGGGGTCCCACATACTCCGTAGTTTTCCCTATAAGCTGTAAGTGGGCCCCTTCACTAAAAAGGTAAGTGGGTCCCTTCATAAAAGTGGAGATTTAAAAAATAAAAGCAACTCTCTGATGAAGAAATTTCTTGGCCAAATAAAAGATAATTATGGAGACCCAGAAGAAATTGATAGTTCAGCTACAAAAACTGCAAAAGTTGGTAACTAAGTATTTGTGAAACTTGCATCAATGAAAACCATAAAGTATTGTGAAGCTCTAACAAATCTTAGAAAATGATACAAATAGAAAAATTACTGCTAAATTTGCTAAAAAGAATAGAAATAGCTACACTTTTTATTGTTTTGATGCAGATGATATTAGAATTATAGCTCAAATAGATGCTGCCTTTAAGTGCTGCCATTTTTTTAAAGAATGTAACCGTTAAAAATATTTTAAGCATTGTTTTGGGAAACAATGCTGGACATCTATTGTTGTTATGATTGTTGAATAACCATTCATAAAAAGTCATTGCTTTATGTAAGGAGTGGATTTTAGATCTTGAGATGCAGTGTTGGTATTAGGAGAGGGCAGGACACTTGATAACTTTCTTAATCTGTTAATTATTTTTTATTCATCAGACAGTAAATCTTTTCTTGTTGATTTTTATTTATTTTCTTTTTTTTTTCAAATAATGAAGGTTCTTGCATGTCATTTTTATCATTTATTTATTTATTTATGAATACTCTCATCCGATACATTTTCCCGCATCTCATTGATTCTTTTTTTTAAGGGGAGGGGGGACTTAGTTATCTAGTTACTTATTTACTAATTTATTTCTTTATTTTACGGCGATATATACCTTTCTGCATTTCAGTTTTAAAACTTTTTTTCTCTCTCTCTCTCTTTCACAAACGTTGCTTACGGGCGTTTTGATTTAAAATGTTTAAAAAAATTGTACATTCTAAAGTGAATAAAAGTTGTGATTATTCTTTTTGTCCTTTTAAAACGTGGTGCTATTTTCTAAATCGGCTTTTGAAGATTGTTGGCTTTATGTTATTGTATTTTGTTGAAGGTTCCGGTCTCGATATTTATTGCGAAAAATTTAACTTTGCCGAAAACGAAAGTTTTTTTCTCCCATACAAATGTGTTATTACAAAATGTTTTGAACTATGTGAAAAAGAATGTGTTTAAAATAGTTAGGAGCTATGGAGCTGAGCCAATTCAGAGAGAAGGAATAGTTAGGAAAATCGATCTCAACATATGGGAAGGTAGGATCTTCACTGCAAAAAAGGAACTGCTGTTTTTACAATATAACACTGGCAGCCGAGGTTCCAATTTAAAGCTGTCACATGCACTGTAATTAACTGTAAAACTAGCAATTTTACAGTTTATTACTGTAAAATTAGAAATTTTTCCAATTTATTACTATAAAATTAACTATTTTCTGTAAAAACAACGTTCATTTTTTAGTGTTTTGTTCCGAACGAAATTCTTGTTTCTAGTTATTTCGGCGAAGGAGGAAAAAATGTCAAAAAATAAATTAATAAATAAAGCGAACACCCCCCCCCCTTCCCCATCAGTAATTTTAATAAATCTCAGCCGCCAACTGTACTCAATACTTCCAACTAGTATCCATCACCTTTTTATACCTCTTTTAACGATCTTAAAGACAAAGAAAATCAGCCTACAGCACAAAAGACATATTCTTAACCCTATTCCATCAAAGTGACCTTAACATTGACGAGGTGTTTTCGCGGGCCAAAATAGCTCTTTTTTCTTTCTTTTTCATTTCCCTTGTAAGTTTTTTCAGCCGAAGTCTTTTTCCCCTTCCACGCTTCGACGGGTCAAAGTCCGATCAAACCTGGAGGAACCGATTGGAGAAGTTTGGATGGAAGTTAGAAGCAAACTTGGGTCTTCGACCTAAAGACCCACATAAAGTGTGGAAGCTACTTGTTCTACGCTACCGCCGGAGAAAGGAGAGAGTTGTTGAGAAGTGAGTGAGCCGCCTACAAACGTCCCTTCTCGGAAGTTGAGGTGAGTCTTCTCATTTTTCTCTTTTTAATGCGCTTTTATTAGTTTCACATGTGAGTTTGCTTGTATGTATGTATGTTACTTTGAATAAATCAGAAAGAAGCTCATTCGGATATATCGCTCTTTTCTTTTGTCTCCGCCCCCCCCCCCCCCCCAAAAAAAAACTTTTTGTTCGAAACCATTTTTGAGAAAATATGTAAGGTGCTCAGAAAAGGTCTCTTTCTCATCTATTTTGTCATCAATGAACAAAACGAAGGTTCTATTCTTCTGAATTCGCTGAAAAGAAGCAGCAAATTCCTGTCACCCAAACTTGCATACTGCAGAGCCAGTTTGGAAACTACTGAACACTTTCTTTTGTATTGATACTATGATTGAAACGCATCTGGTAAGTGTCAAGAAAACACGCGCCCTAAAATCTAATGTTCGAATAAATTAATTTTTATGTATGTGCACGTATATTTTACTTGTATGCTGGAAATAGAAAATCATTTTTAATGACCTCGGTTATATCGCGCTTTCTGATATATCGCGCTTTTTTCTTGTCCCCCGAAAAGCGCGATATAACGAGGGGTTACTGTACTACAGGCTAAAATATATTACATGTTGATGTGTTACAAGTGTTTCAGATGTTTGTATGTAACTCTGAATAAAATATACAATTCACGTTCTTTACAAATACAAAAGTAATATATTTAATAATACTACTATTAATACTAAAGGTTAAACTTTCGCACATGTTGATGTTATTATAAGTGCATGTAAACTTGGCGGATATTCAATTGATGCATAGAAAATTGAGAAAGTTATTATCCGTCCCCCACCCTCTGTTTCAATGGCGTATCAGGGGGTGGGCTGATAGGGCTAGCCTCCTCCGAAATTTTCAAAACGAATTTTAAAAGTTTAAGCTAAGTTTTTTTTTAATTTTCCTTTTTTTCAAATCGAAAAATGAGAAAAGCTTTTAGAACAGATAATTTAGTATAGGAGAAAGATTTATTTTGTTTTGACATGGTCTATTTTACTGTACGTCATGTTTATGATTGTACTATTATTCCATTTTATTCATTTTTATTGAAAATCTATGCATTAGAAATGCCGATTTTTTTTTCAGTCATCTAATTATGTTAAATAAATTTCTGAAAATGGAATTTAAACCCAGTATTGGAAACAATGGTAAAATAAATTGCAATATTAACTTTATTAGAGCGTAAATTTTCCAAAATATGAAATTTATATCCAAGTGTTTTAGCAACACCTCTTTCAATGAAGATTTTTTTTTAATTTAAATTTATCATTCTATGTGTCCATCAAAACATTTCTTCACAATAATTTTAATGACGAAAAAGTTTTTAATGATGCATTTTTGCCGACTTAAATAGGCATTAAAGCAGAAATTCGAGACATTCACTTTTCTCAGCTACATTTTATGAGGTGCTCCCACCCCCTCAAAGAGACTTGACTAAGCCCCCCCCCCCCCCCCAGAAATGATTTGTCTGCGTACGCCCGCCACTGCTCTGTTTTCTTGCTTGATTGAAATCGTATTAAGCCTATCGCAACCGAAAAAAATAGGAAAAAATGTACTTTTACTACTTAATGGATTTTACACGCCACTGTAAATCATGCACATGTTTTTTTTTTTTTTCAAAATTTATATTTTATGATATTTTACGAATTTCATA
This sequence comes from Uloborus plumipes, assembly GCA_038373865.1. Lineage (NCBI taxonomy): Eukaryota > Metazoa > Arthropoda > Arachnida > Araneae > Uloboridae > Uloborus > Uloborus plumipes. Next base: position 4,979 of record JAXGGA010012192.1, on the reverse strand, counting down.
TGAAATTCAATACATTATTTTTTAATCTCTCAGGAAACCTATTTAGCGAAAAGCAATTTTTAAATCATTCAGATAATATCGCCACACCGAGAATGAAAGGGGCACTTTTTGAATTGGATTAGCATTAAATTCCATTCCTTTTTCATAGATTTAAAAAATAAAAGTGCTCCTTTCATTCTCGGGGTGCGATATGTAAAGGGAATTATAAGAAAACATTAACTTATTTCAAGCAATAAATAAATAAATAAATAATAATAAGAGAGAGAGATAAAGGAAAGGAAAAAAAAAAAAACGCAGCGCAAATAATAAGCTAATTGCCTTGGACAAACAGCACTAATTGAAGTTCCGTAACGACATTAAGGATGATTCCTGTATTTATTTTAAAACCTTATTTGCGTTTTGCATGAATGAATGACGTCACTGAGCAAAAAATAAATTAAAAAAAAACAAAAAAGAAACTCGTTTACATTTTAAAACCAAAACATCGCTTTTTGATGGACATTACCTGAATTTGAGAACGACAAGAATTCAAGGATGGGTCACTTTTCATTCGCTGATTTTATAGTACTTGACGTAGGACATTGCTTATTCATGTATTTATTTTTTGAAGGTGTGATTAATTGTTCACGTGAGAAATTTAGCCCTAAAATTTTCAGAAATTCAAATCTATGAAAAAATATTTTTTTTTTTTTTCAAATTTGAATTAAATGAAAACGCTTTGTTTCTCAAAAATTTTTCTCAAAGAGTTTTTTGAGCAGTGACAAATTGTTTTATGTTTTCTGCTTCTACCTGAGTGTCCGAGGGGTTCCTCTGATGTGTGCAGTTCCTATTCCAGATTGGCCACAGAATCTGCGCCAGGTGCGTTCCGTTGCTCTGCCTCCTAGGACGTCCATCAGCCCCTACTCTTTCGGGTGGTGGTGACCAATGTCTTGAACACACGCACATACCTGTCACAATTTGTCATTGCGAAAAACCTAGTTTGAATTCGAAATGTGAAAACTCAAATAATTATTTTTTCTTTCTTTCTTTCTTTTTACTTTTTTGCAATAAATATCCTTTTTTTATTTTAGTAGTAATTTATATTAATTTTTTTTTCACTTGTTTTGATGTACATCAGCTGATTTTGTGACACTTGCCGGTAACATCGTTGATAAAGACAATGCGTAAAAGACGGCAGCTCACAGAAGTGCAGCTTCTGTACTTCTTTTCAATTTCATTCGAATTTTTACATTTGACCGAATTGAAATCAGTTGAACCGCAGATTAAGAGGAGTTGGGTCATGGGGGTCAAGACCCCTCTTAAGCAATAAAATGTTGCTTATTTGATAGTTTTTAATGGAAAACTGAATAATGTTTGAATGATGAAACTGAATAATTTTCGCTGAAGAAGTGAATAATTGTTGACTGGGAATAAATATCTTAATAGCAGAGCTAAATATTTTTTAAAGTTTCAATTCTGAAATTATAAAACTGTTAGTGTGTATTAAAATTTCTAGCATATACTTTTTATAAAGCAAAAAAAAAAAAAAAGTGGAAAGTTCACTTTCTCACATTTTAATTCTTTAACATCTCAAATGATAAGGAATATCATCGTCTGGTTCCTGGTTCTACTCCGATTTTGAATAAAAGATTTCTCTCTAGCACAATCGGAGCAAGAACCTCTGCTTTGTTCTTAATCAATGAATGAATTAAGCCGAACGATTGGATTAAATCGAGAAAGCTCTCAGTGAATAAAAGCAGATTAATAAAATAATTTTTGTTCACTGGTCATTGTTTTAACATGAAAAATAATGACCGTTTCATCCATCTGGTGTAGGCTTAATTATTAACCTACATAAAAGCGATCTGTTAAGTTTTTAACCTCGTGTGACCTCCTAGTCGGTATTAAATTGTATTTGCTCTTCGGTAGATTTGAACCACATAAAAAAATTAAAAACAAGACAAATATTTTTGAAAAACTTTAAGTCTAAAATAAAAGTCTGACCTATTTCCAAAAATATGTTTTCCCAAGTGAAAAAAAAAAAGAAGGCTCGTTATTTGCTGCTATTCCTTTTTATATGTTTTACGGTTTCCTTGGCCTTCTAATTACTGAAAAGAATGTAATTCCTATAAATAACTGTGATGTACTTGTATACCTTAACGTCAAACCGCCAGTAAAGTGGGTTTCTGTTCGGAAAAAACAGGTTGCTGTAAAATGAATCTGCGCTACTGACCGCCATATTATGATTAGTAGGACTTCGTACTGATTTTTGCCTTCAGATATATATATATTTTTTCAACCCTTTGGGTAGGGGGAGTGAGGGGTAAACGTCATAACCAGTGACGGACTGGCTATGTGGGAATTTGGGAAAATGCCAGAAGGGCCGGTCATTTCCTGAGCCAAAAAGGGCCGGCCCATATAAACCAGACTTTTTTTTATCAAAACAAAAAAGAGGAATTTCCGTAAAACTACCAAATACAAGGCCTCCGAGACGGCAGGAGCAAAATTTCTAGAGTTCGACTGCAGAAAGGAAGCGGGCCAACTGTTTCTAATGTTTGAAGAAAGGGCCGCCAAAGCAAAAAAACGAGCTGATGAACTTTAACGCGAGTATATCAACAACCTACTGTAGATGTACTTCTGAATGACCAACAGTTTAGGTCAATTGTCTGTCAGATGGTTATCATTAGAAGGGTTCGTAGCCATCATGTGCGTGATTCTCTTGTGTGCCTTAGTTAGCAAAAAGGATACGAAGTCTTGTGCCATCTCTTGCCACCTGTTAGCCCCAGGTGTAATGAATGTAATACAAGACGTTCGTCAGGGAAGACAGTCCCTCATCGTTCAGACGCCCTTCTTGGGGTAAACACTTGACGACATATTTACATTTTTAATTTTTTTAATAAAAATATTAATAAAATCCCTTCAAAATGGGGACAAAAACGTAGGCCTCTGGAATAAGCTTTAAATAATAAGAAGTTAAAATACAGTCAGCAGGGTATATTGAATACCAAGATTAAATTTTTAGAGCTATCAATTTGAAAAATTGTCGATCCTTTAAACGTACCAAAAGATAACCTACAATACAATTGCGGTTTTTTTAATTATTTTTTTTAATTTCAAAATATTTTTCGGTGTTATCCCCCACATCTCTTTGCCCCTATATCATCAAGGGTCTTCCAAAACTGCTTGTTTAGAGCTAAAATTTCGAAAACGAATTTTCGAGAGAGTGTCTCCGATCACATTCTCCCTATCATAATCGGAGATGATTAGATTTTTGTTTTTAAGATTTCAATTTCGAAAAGGTCTCTCCCTGGAACCTCGTTTAGATCACCAAAGATTGTCTAAATTGCATTTTTAAGAAGATTAATTCGAAAACTTTCCTCGAATCCTCGTTCCCTGAATTTTACCAAAGATCGTCTAAAACTGCATTTTTCGAGCTACAATTAAAAAAAATTTCCCGGGGAAGGACCGCCTGGACCCCCTTTTCTATACTATTAATTGATGTGTAACAGATGCCCTTTACAAATTTCGATGTGGAAAACGGAAGGTTGAGTACCCCCCTCGAATTTCATTTTCCATCCAACATTTTCGAAGATTAGTTTTAAAATACATTTTTAAAACTACAAAATTCGATCTGAGTAATAAATACACTCGCGATTAAACTTATATTAAATTGCATTCTGCTACTGCCCTCAGTGTGGTCTCAGAAAATAAATTTCAAAATTGTTTGGGTATAATAATTTGGAGAAGTTCATGATTTTAGTTCACCGGCAGACACTCCCCCCCCCCCCCACCGGGGCTGCATCTGAAAAAATATGCCAGGGCTGAATTTTCATCCCAGTCCGTCCCTGGTCATAACAATTTCTTACATTCATATAATTTCATACCATATATTGTTTTATTGCACAAAATTCTGGTTTGCCTCTTTCGCCAAGCCCACACTAAAAAAATGGATGTTGTTTTTACAGTACTATACAGCTAATTTTACAGTAACAAAGTGTAAAAATTGCTAATTTTGTAGCAATAAACTGTAAAATTGCTAATTTTATACTACTTAACTGTAAAATTGCTGCTCTACAGTAAAAAACTGCAAAATTGCCAATTTTGCAGTTTATTACTGTACATTTTACAGTTTTAAACTGGAATCTCTGCTGCCAGTATACTGTTGTTTTTACAGTATAATGCAGCTAATTTTGAGGTAGTAAACTGTAAAGTTATGGTAATAAACTGTAAAAATGCTGCTTTACAGTAGGAAACTAAAAAATTGTTAGTTTAACTGTTTATTACTGTAGATTTTATAGTTCTAAACTGGAACTTCTGCTGCCATTATTGTACTGTAAAAACAACGGTTTATTTTTTGCAGTGCAGGGCCTTCTCAATACCGCCTACTTTCTCATGTTTAGTATAGGTGCCGTATCAAATCAGTGACGTGGGTGATTTTTTTTATTTTACTTCTTTTTTTTGTCGGGGTTTTACTTATAACGTAGACATACACACACGCGCACGCACATACACACACGCCCACGCACGCACGTACACAGAATTACTAATGAGGTAATTAGTTATGAACCTCACTATATTCCTATACCAAAGTATCGAATCAGTGTTGTTTCCACCGAGAAGGGTTTGAAAAAAAAAACGACGTTGGAACCATAAACTTTATATAATGATGTATCAGATAAGAATTTCATGACTTTGTCAAATTGAAAACTGTTCTCAATGATTTTAAAGATGATAAAACTGCTTTTTGTCGTTTAGACTAAGCACTCAATATTCTTTTTTGTTTTTTTTTTTTAATACTGTTCTTTTTTTTTACCTGCTTACGGCCCTGGTTACAGACTATTCACACATGACAAAATTTCCAAGAACAATAACATCATTTAAATGCAAAGTAGAAGAACGAGACAATAAAATGGCGCTATCGGCTATCGACGAAAGTAACAACAGAGAAAGTGAGAAGATTAAATCCCACTGCTTTTCTGGCTTCTTAAATAGTTTCGACC
>JAXGGA010012191.1:0-39610 GCA_038373865.1 Uloborus plumipes | reverse complement strand
TGTACAATGCACAGTAATAAACTGTAAAATTGCTAATTTTGCAGTTTATTATTGTGCATTTTAGTTTTGAACTCGAACCTTTTTTTTCAGTATTATACTGTAAATTTATTTTTTTTTCAGTGTACAATATTTAAGGTACATTAATAGAAGTAAAGAATATAATAAAATACTTAAATGTAATTAATAGTTATGTAAATATATACTTAAAGAAAACTTTATCAAACAAGGTGAATTAATTAAAAGAAAAAAGAAAAAAAAAACAAAAACAGCGTAAATTACTATGTGTCAAACAAAACCTTTAATTTATTTTTCTTATAAGAAACTTTCATAACCCCACTGCAACAAAAGTCAATATCGTTTAAACGAAAGTTTGGACTTAAAGGCTAAATAAATGTTTTCAGTCCTTTAAGTTACGACATCGCTTTCAGTCGTAAATTCGATCGGAATTTTACGTACTTGTCAGAAAAAACAACCGAAATTATCTTTAAGCAGAAACTCGTTCTACACATTGGCTGCAATTCAGGCTATCAAGTTTAAACAAACTCTTGAAAAATATCTTACTTATTTTTTAAAGCTACATCGCATTTTGTGTTTTGTTCGGGAAACTGCTTAATCGCTGATATATACTTTTGCTGGAAACTTTTCTTCTGAAAAAAGTTTTGATAAAACCGAAGTCGTGTTTTCTCGTACAGGAAAAATATATTCCCAGTCTCTCTTTCATGATTTTTTCAACGAGGGAAAGAGTTTATGTTTTTGTGTCACAGAAAACTTAAAAATATAACTTTGGTGGATATGTGGTATTGTCGTACAGAAAGTGATAACTCCGTACAAGTATTCAACGGTAGTATTTCTCAACAAAAAAGGGGAAAAAGCGCATGATTTCGTGTGCATAAAAATATCTTAAAAACATTAGTTCAACTAAATTAATTTACTAAAAAACAATCTGTGCCTCAGAGCCAAACTAACATAAGTCAAACATAATGTCAAATCTCATTCAGCATTGGCCCAAGAAAACGTTATTCAATATAAAAAAAAAAAATGCTTCCCATTTATTCAGAAACGTTAAAAGAACGCCAGTCTCTTCATCTGTATGCATCAGACAAACGTTTTCGAGATCTCCTGGAAAGTATCGAAAATGTACTTATGTTTATGTAGTCTAGCACTGAGGTACAGTTATCAAGTGATTCAGCGGTATGTGTTACCTGCCTTGGGCAAAGGCACAAATGTCTGATTAATTTTACTTAAGCTACCAGTTTGTTTTGCACTTTTAGCTTGTACGAGATATTTTTTGTCTCATTCTACTTCAAGTTTTATCAATGAGTTGCCCAAAAGCGCTTTGTACATTCTTCATAGTGTAGCAATAGCATTTAAAACATTTTGTGGGTTTTTACGAACACATTTTACGCGCGGTGTCTTGTATTCGTTTATGAAGTCCATTGAATGTTTGTAAAAGTCTGCTTATTGTTTGTCTAAATTACATGTCTGTCACACCATATGTTCCTCAAATAACTTAAAGTACCTATGCATGTCACACCAAAAGCATTTCCTGAAGGAAACGAAATTTGATTTTTTTTCCTTTCAAATAATGGCACAAGGAGTTCGGCTTGCAATTTGAAATTCAGAAGAAATTTTATGATTTTCACGTAATAGTGTTTACTTTATTACTACACTATTTGAGTGCATTTTTTTTTAATCGCTAACATGTTCTTTTGAGAGAAACTTAAAATTTTCTTGAAACCTACTTAGAGAGCACGCGTGTATCTAAAATGAGTTTATAAAAATTAAATTTTCCTCTTACAAAGAACTGAACATAGCTTTCTGTTCTTTCTCTACTCCATTTACATATTTTAAAAGTAGCGTTGAAAAGATGTATTAAAATGCACTTTGTTTTCGCTGCACTGAATATGTTTTGTCTAAGTAAAATATTCAGGGACTTTTAAAGTTTCATACACAAATGGTATAAAATTTAGTTACTTTTCGCCAAAGGAAAAAAAAGCATGAAATAAGTACTGAACTGTTTCGTTGTTTTTAAGAGTAATCTTTATTGACCTTCTTTTTTTCAATCATTTTTTCTACATTAAAAAATGAAAGTTGTTTTTACAGCAGTTAATTTTATAGTAATAAACTGTAAACATTTCTAATTTTGCAGTAATAAACTGTAAAATTGCTAATTTTGCACTACTAAAATGTAAAAGTGCTAACTTTACAGTAATAAACTGCAAAATTGTTAATTTTATAGTTTATTACAGTGCATTCTACAGTTTTAAACTGGAACCTCGACTGCCAATATTATACTGTTGTTTTACAGTATAATATTTCTAAACTTTAAGGCAATAAACTGCAAAATTAACAATTTTGCAGTAATAAAAACTAAATTTGCTAATTTTACAGTTTATTACTGAGCAATTTACAGTTTTAAATTGGAACCTCGGCTGCCAGTAATATACTGCAAAAACAACAGTTCCTTTTTCGCCTTGTATATTTTAATTTTTAGGTACTCTAAACGAATTGAAGAATAATAAAAAAGAAATAGTGGTTCTTATTAGTTGTTTCAAAGTGAAAGCTTTTGTTAAAGCAGACGCAACATCATTACTGAAACATATTGCCTGTTGAATTATGTGCAAATAAAAATTATTACAATTACTATTTGCTTTATACATTACATTTAAAATGAAAATTAAGGAAAGTAGCTTTTTGATCATCATTAATACAACGCACTAAGGCTATTCTAAAACATCGTGTCACCGCGGCATTATAAGCAACATAGATGCAAATTTGAAATAGCTGCAACAAATTATTTTTTATTAGTAGCGGTGGAAGCTGAACATAAACGGCATAAAATCCTTAATGTTTTTGTATAACACTGATGTTTTCATCACAACTATATTAGAATTGACGTGCCATTTCATTAACATCACTAGTTTTCCCTGGAATAAAATATTACCAACAAAAATCTATATTACAATTGGTCTCACTACAAATCAAAAGATCTTTTTGATCTATCTTAATAGATCTTGTTGATAGAGATCACAAACTCTATCTATAAAATGTGTATTGAAAGTTTTCGAGTGTTAAAATGTTATTAAATATGCATTCTCAATTTAGTTGTAAAATAAAAATGGTGTCAAATTATTCGCATCCATTCGCACAAAGAGTTAAAATCTGTATTTAAAATACATTTTATTTGCTAGTATATTTACAAGATGTATATCTTATGCGCTTTAAATAGCTCTATTTTTTATTTTTCATTATGATAGTTTAATAATCATTCTTATAGTAAAAAAGACCTCTTTCAAATTAATCTCCCCTTTATCTATTTAAAAAGTAGTTTAGCTTAGATTGTTTCTTAACTGTTAAAAATGTTTAACATACTTCCTCAGGCTGAATGTTTAGGGCTTTTCCTAAAATACTAGAAAAGTAGAAATCACGTTATTCCAGTTTTGGTCTCCGGACCGAAAAAGAAGAAGAAACATATGATTAACAAAGCATAAATAGTTGAATTCCATTTTTTTTTAATTTTTCAGTTTTCGAACCAGCTTGCATTTAATGTAAGGATTAACATGTTTTCTTCAGCAATACATAATCTCATTTTCTCGCTTAGGAATACTGGTTTTAGAAAAGTTGTTTATGCAAATTATTTCAAATAATATTTTTACCTTTTAAGTTATTTTCCATTTTATTTTACGTAAGTAAAAAGAGCGTAATTATTGTGAAAACGATTTCAGGTTTTGCATTTAGCATTACTAGACATAAAGCGAACAGTATAATATTTTTTTAGAACGAAAACATGTAAAACTTAGTAATTATACTTGTATCATAAATAACATATTTTTCGGCTACTAGAGAGCATTTATTTAAGTCATCAAAATTCTTAAGCTGACATATCTTAGTGTTATCAAGAATTTCATTAATCATTGTATTTTATTTTAAAAAATATATTTGTTCATTCCCCTGTGTTTTGCTTTTCTTAAGATAGTGGGTCTGGTCCTACTTTAAATAACTATTTTTGCTCTTTAAAATTAAATCAGGCTGTGTACCTGGCATATAAATGTCCTCAAAATTGTTTTTAACTTGTTCTTAAACACTAGGATATTGTAAAAACAACAGGGTATTTTTAAAAAGGTGAACATTTTTTAATCTTTAAAACCGTTTTTACGCTGACAGCTGCTTCATGAAAAAGAATCCTAAAAACTCAAGGATAATGTCAGCTTTAAGTTCATTTTAAATTTAAAAGTTCAAAGCTTTGTGTTTTATTTTCTTTCTTTTGCCTTTCTTTGAGACACAAAAAAGGGAAAAAAACTAAAACGAAAAAAAGAAAAAAAATATCGTTGAAAGCTTCATGTCAAAATTGATTTTTTTTTTTGTATTTTCTAGTAAATTACGTTAATGTTACTTAAAACATTTTCTTGCAATTTGACAAAAAGTAACTAAAAATTCCAGAACTATAGTGAGTTTGATGTTTCTTTTCCCATTATAATTAACAATGTTATTAATATTTTTCTCTTTATGTAAATAATTGAAGACAAGTTATAATTATTTTTAAAAGAAAGCACTGTGCAGAGCGAATTTCTTCAGCATGAAAAGTACAATAAAACCGCTTTAATCATTTAAAAGGGTATTTCAAAACACTTTATATAAGCAGAACAACTATGATAACATTAAATATTTTATGAAATAATATTAAGACAGTTTGCCGATGAAAAATAAATTTAATAACATTACTCAAGCTAAAAAAATAATAAATAATAATGATGCAAAAAAATTTATAAGTTTAACAACTTTAAGTTTTAATAATCTTAAACCTTTAACGTTAGTAAAAATTCCAAAGTATGATAATGTGCTTCCATATATCTTCTAAAATACCTAGTATTTTATACGGTATTTAATAAATATTACTAAAATATAAGAGATAACTTGAATTTAAAATTAAACGTTTTTCACTACGCGATTAAATATATAATTTATCAACATGATTAAACTTCATTATTTGCAACTTCACTTGAATTCTTTTTTCTATTTTCTTGGAAAGAATTGTCTGTGACATCTGGCATACTAAGACCATTATTTAGAAAACTTGTTTCATTCAGACGAAGAAGTAAATAAAAACAAAAAACAAAAAGGATTTTACTTTTTGGAATAAGATCGAAGATGATGAAATATATTTGGTGGCATCACTATAAAATGCAGAGTATCGAATTTTAAAACCGATTCGAAGAAAGTTTAAAAGCAGTGTGTGGTGATAAAAGTTCTGAAAGCCAATTGACATTTTTTTCCTTAAGTAAAAATGCATTCTTTTTGTAAAGCGAAAAATAAATTTCAAGGAAGTGAATTCGTTTTGAAAAATATTCAAGTCTTCAACTGAGAATAAAATATGCAGCAAAGAGAGAGCTTGCGATTCCTTTTGTGCAATGCTGCAAGGCCTAGTCTTGTAAAAAAGATAGTAAATGCATTTTATTTATGAAGAGAATTTATGTTTATATTTCTGAGTACTACATTGTATTTTGTTTGCCTAGTGTTTGTGTTATAGAGAAATAATATTTTTATTTTTATTTAGAAAATGCATCTTATTTTATGAGGGTCGTAGTTTAATTTTAAAAAGAAAAAAATGTTTTCTAGTACTTGTAATTATCATATATTTGGCGTTATACACTCAGGCACATTGAAAATATCGACCCAAGAAGAAATCGTCGGATTGATCAGCGACTGCGTCTACAGTGGTGCCAAGCCAGATCAATGTGGAATGTCACAGATTGGCAAAAAGTTGTGTTTAGTGATGAGTCTCGGTTTGTTTTAGGGACCGATGATAACCGTGTACGGGTGTGGAGGCGTCCAGGTGAGCGGTGCAATTCCTCCCACACTGTTCTACGTCACACTGCCCGCACAGCTGGTGTAATGGTCTGGGGGGCCATATCCTATGATAGCCGGTCCAATCTAATTGTGATGCGTGGAAACTTAACCAGCCAACGTTACGTTGATGATATTCTTCGACCCCATGTAGGACCTTTCCTAAATGGTCTCACAGGGGCAATTTACCAGCAAGATAATGCTCGTCCGCATACAGCAAGAGTTGCTCAAGACTTCCTACGACATTTTCAGACTCTTCCAAGGCCGGCCCGCTAGTTCGACTTATCCCCTATAGAGCATGTGTGGGATCAGCTAAAACGTCAGATGCCATCGTGTCACTCTGTACGTGATTTGGAGTTGGCTGTTACAAATTTGTGGGCCCATCTCCCTCAGGACAACATCAGGCGTCTAATCAACTCAATGCCGAACCGTGTGGCGGCATGTATTGCAGCTAGAGGCGGTCCAACGCACTATTGAAGTTTCTCTGTATTTTTGTCCTTGCACACCCTGTATTCGTTCAATTGTCTTGATTTTGAGATCAAGTGAATCTCTCATCTGTATCATTATGTGTATTAAATTTCATTTCAATCCGATGCTTTCTTCTTGGGTCGCTATTTTCAATGTGCCTGAGTGTATTATAATTAAACGATTTTTTTCAGTATTTACATTGAAATAATTCGCCTACAGATCATTAATGAATTTTAAATAAAATGTAAAATTTTTATTGTGCATTATATTTTTTACTTAAAATCTATATACCCATGTAAGGGTTTATAAGGGGGATAGTGTCCAGGCTGCTCCAGAAAAAAATTAACACTTTGACTGCCAAGCTAAAAACTCAAATGTTCACTACGGGGTAACATTTGGGACCCAGACTATTATATCTAATAGCCATTGTCAGAAGAAAAACATCACTGGTTACAATTTGTCATCGCTATGACAGTTAAAGTGTTAAACTACTCATTGTGAATAAAGACTTTAATATTTTAAACCTAACTTTGGAAAGTTTTTGCTACAATTGTCTGCGCCCCACCTGAAAATAATCCCTCCTGCACCTATAACCAGCTTATTAGATGTGCAAGGATAAAAATGTTATTCACTCAATTTTATTAGCTCTTTCACTTCAGCTAAAGACGAACCCCAATATTCCCAACTTATTTCCCAATTTAAAATTATCTTATATGCATTTTCGACACTCTCATCGTTTTTAGAAGATTAAGTAAATTATATGATACGCATTTCTTACTGACAGCTTTCTTTGCTACATAATTACGGCGTTATCTTTTATCTGGTTGAAATGATCGTATTCTCTGTTATAACTGAAACTATAAGCTGTAATTTTCAATCTTGTAAATTATATCAACAATGATGTTTTCATTATCGTTGAATACCCAATCAGGAATGTTTAACGTTTCCTAAAGCATACTCGATCTATTTTATTATTTAAAAAATAAATTAACGAATGAAACTAGAATTATATTTATGGAGTATAACAATATAATTGTAGTTAAAACTTGAATTTTGATTCCAAAACTCATTACGCTTGCATGCTTTGAACTCAATTCTGGTTTAGAGTATTTGAACATTATATAGTCTTGTTTTGAAGAAGCTATTTTATTCAGTCAAAGCTTCCCAAGTAGCACACTTCGTTTTTTAAAGGCACTTATAAACGTTTATAAAACGTTTAAAGGTTATTTGGGCTACCTGGGTTTACGGTGTAACTATTTTTAACTTAATTATATACTCATATATAATGCATAAAACGTGATACTTGTGTCATTTTGAACTTTGACAATATTGTAATATTTCCTTTTTTAGCATATTAGCTTCGAATGGCGTCTCTAATTTCATACCTAATGAAAGGGGGGAAAAATGCAGAATCGTTCACTAATGGGAGGTTTTTTTTTTATGCAGATGTAATGTAAATGTTTAATACATTTTCACATTGGTTTTTTCTTTAGATGATGGCTAGATTCGTCTTAAACCACATATAGTCTATAGGCTTTTGTCTGAACTAAGTCCATTAACTAGATTTGAAATTTATCGTTGAGCAAACGAATGTTTATCTTTCATACCAAATAGCATTTTCTCAATCATTTTATTTCTCAACTTTAAGTCGAGTAGAGAAAATCTTCCCAATAACTTACGAGAGCCATCTTATCGAATGAAATCCCAAGAAAATATCTTAAGCCAGAAAGAAGAAAAAAACTCCGAAAATTGAATCGATCGTTTCGCAACTGAGGAATCTGTCAAAACTAAAAATTGTCCCAGAAGAATATCACAGAATTACTTGAGAATCAATGATCACTTTAGCGAATAGTTCTTTTCGAAAATGAAATACTGGCATTTGCTTTCAAAAACTGTCATTAGAGGGAAGATTTAATATTGCTGAACTAAATGTAATGGGTCCATACAACGCTTTTCCTGGTGTAAGAAAATGACCATTGTGGATTGGCATCGTAAATATTGGAAATAAATGGGCGAATCCATTTGAACTGAAGCTATATTTAGGAAAGCTTGCAAAGTACCATATGTATTAGATGACCTGAAACTGCGATGCAAATCGTTTTGCATGAAAGATTTATGGGTTGTATGTAAATACAATGAGTTGTTCAAAGAACTGATGGAAGTACAAAAATGATTTTGCGGATTATATTTGTGATTTCTTTTGCTCTGTAATGTTGCGTTTGAAACTATCTAAACCACGGTTTGTTCTTTCAGGAACTATTAAAAAATCTATATTTATACGTAAAACACAAAGCTGATTGAATAAAAAAAAATTGCTTGACCCATGTTTTGTTATACGTAAACCATTTAGAATTTTTTAGGATAAAAAAATGCAACAGTGCTTTTAAAAATGTACTATCTTCGTGGGTCATATAGATTTATACAGTGTTTTTCCAAATAAACATAAATAGCCATTTTTATGCTTTCATAATTTTACCTCGACGCTAAAAGTTTACTAGACAATATTGCTTTACGTAAATGTATTTAATTTTCGGTAAGTGTGTGTGCCTTCTAGATATCAGTTGATATCTAACCTGAAATAGTGACTTTTTTTTCTTATTGACTGTTTGACGATCCTAATTCATTGTTTATGTCATATTTCATGTGTTTGCAGTTAAGTGTTTTTTTAACACAATGGAAAAAGTCGAAAGCATAAATGCTCCTCAGAGGACATTTAATTAAAAAACTTAAACTTTCATTTTATCGAGATGTTAGGTGTTTCATTTCAGCACTTGAAGATATATTTAGTTTAAGCAGCACACATAACTACCGATCTGTTCAACCGCTAGGTATATTTTAGTGTTTCTAATGCAGAAGTTTTGCATATAACGGGCATTTCTTTTATATACATGAGTTGTTATGTAGAAAAAGGGTGTGAGCAAGGGAAAAACTAAACGATATTTCAAAACTGCAACACAATATCATCCCACTAAGAAAGATAAATACTGAACTGGGAAAAACTTTAATATTATACTTCTCAATTAATATACATTTCAAGTTCTCTTAGCTTTATGTAGAATATATTGGCATTTAATTATGCATTCATGTAAGAAATAAATTTTACTTTAATTTTCAACCTTTAAGAGACATATAAAAAAATGTATATGCATTAAAAATAAAAATTTAGAACCAAAACAAATGGTATAGTTCAGTAAGCACTAACAGAAAGATGTTTTGGATTTTCACTAAGTGTAAATGATACAATTAGATAGACCAGATGATTGGTGACAAAACTGTTTTATACCCGAGAACTACACATCATACTAAGATACAGCTTGTGGGTAAGATCCGATTTAAAGTTAAATATTGTATAGATAACGTAGGAAAACACGGGAAAAGAAAAAAACATACAAACCCAAAAACTTTTGTTAATATTTCTACATTGTCATTTTACAGATACACAGTTTGCAACTTTTTTTTTCTTAAAAACAAACTAGTTTGCTACAAATTTGCAGCAATCATTCGTAATACCGAATACAAAAAATCTTGTTCTGGAACGTTTCAGAATATATTTCGATTCGCAAGATTGAAAATAACAACAGACCACATAGATCAGCTTCGCGGATTTAACTGGCCCGCAGGCGTGGACTAGATAAATAAACAGACGTTCAATAAAAGTTAGAGGATTTAGAAATGTACAAGAACGGGAATAATCAAAAAATTGAAACGAAGGTTTAATCCAATTTGACAAAAGGAAGATTCTTTTCCAAAAATGACTTAACCTGACTGAGGTAGATGATGATTCATTATTTAGAAGTACACTAAGTTTAAATTACTGTAGAAAATCTTTGAAATAAGAATATAGCTTTGAAAAACGCCTCCAGTTTATTTCCCAAGAGATTGTGTCAGTCTTTTTTGGAAACACAAAAGCGGAGAAAAAAGACTTGTTTTAGAGTGAAATTTCCTTCTTTGACTTTCGGCGATGTCGTTTAAATTGTATACTAGCCGAATAAAATCGACTTTACTAGGTTAAAAAACACTGTTACACACTAAGAACAAAAATATTTCTCTTAAGACGTATATTGCGTACATTGATTGACATACGTAAAGTTACGTAGATTTCAATTCGTTCAAGCATTAAGACATGACTGTAAAAATTTAAATATAAGAGCTAAAAGAAGTTATAAAAATAGAAAAAAATAATTGAAATTAAAACTATGAACCACACACAAACACAAAATTATGAGAAATTTGAGATATTAAACGAATATAATATTAAGATGTAAAATTCGCTTATGGTGAGTGATTTTTCTGTCGTCCTGTTTTACACTCCATTAGTTTGATATATATTTACAGGATAAAAAAAAAATCATTTAAAAGTATAGTCACAGAAACGGAAAAAACTAGTTTTGCACCCCAATTCAAAATTGAATCGTTTATTTCAAAGACCAGTCAGCAGACAAAATTTCTAATTTTGAGAAATTATTTATAGCATCATATTGAGTTCTTCAATCGTGACTACAATTATTTTTTATGAAAGATATATATCTAATTGAGTTAAAATGTTGTAGCACTTGTAAAAAAAATTAAATTAGTAAAAATCTGTTTTTGAACTTTTAGCGCTTGTCTGTAGACTGGTTTTTGAAATAAACGGTTCAATTGTAGGCTACGTATAGGCTGAGAAACAAATAAACATCGCTAAATAAATATCACTTGCTGCATAAATGCAGCACTATTAATAGTTTCTACTTAGACTCTCAAATGTATATGAAGTGTTACTGCAGCTTAAGTTACTGCAAGCAGAAGAAATTTTATACATGGACTCATCAAAACTAGGAAGTTTACGAAATTAAAACAAACATAAGACAATATCAAGACAAGTTTACGAAAATAAGGCTTATTTCGAATTAAGCCAAAAAAATATTATTAATTCACTTATTTCAAAATTTTCTTTTGAAATTTAAATTTAAAACTAAAATATACGAAAATTAAAATTTATTTTCATTTATCTCATTAAGTAAGCTCATAAACTTGTTTGCGCAGAGAGCTACGATTTCCCTTTACGACATAAATTTTCTCCAAACCTCGTCCTTTTGGCCAGATGAACAACCAAAATGATCCAGAAACACGAGATCGCTCTTTCCACGTGATACATTTAGTGCCTCCGAGTTCTCCCCAGCTTAGAGTTATCTGGCATACATTCCTTTTTAAAGTTAGATCGAGTTGCGGGCTTACTTTGCAGAGTTCTTCTCGTAATGATGTATATCCCTTTGTTTCGGAAACTTTTGACTTCTTTATGGTAAAACGAAAATCTTGTTACAGAAAGCTTAGGAAATATATATTTTTCGTTGAATTTTTCTTTTTTTTATTTGCTATTTAAGAGAACTGGATGTCAGTGGTATTGCATTTTTATACAACATGAATTAGTAGCAGATCATAAATGCTTAAAATAAATAAACAAATACCATCCAAAGTAGCACACTTCGTTTTGTGTAGGTTAGTAAAGGTTGTAAAATGGTTATTAACATTGTAACAACCGCTTAAAAACGTTTATAAAATGTTTAAAGGTTATTTGTGCTACCTGGGATATATATATATATGTACAAACATATATATAAATTATTTATTTATTTATTTTAAGTATTTTGAGCTTATTTATTAACTTATATGAAGAAATACACACACACACACACACACACACACACACACACATATATATATATATATATATATATATATATAACTTAAAAATTGTACGAAGAAAGGCGAAAAGACTACACCAAAAGTCCATAGATGCGCAAAGCAGCTAAACTAATAAGCAAAGTATATCATAAAACAAGCAAGTAACACAATTAACAAATATGAAACTGAAGGCGGCAAAATTAAGAGAAGTGAATTAAGAAAGGTTTAATCGCAAGTTAGTCAGCCGGGGAGATTCATGAGTGATCGAAAGATTAAAATATTTAAATGCAAACGATGAAAAATATGTTTCAGTTTAGAGTATACCATCTACAGACATGCATAGGTCAAACAGCATCAAATTCTAGACTGCAAATAGTACATATATATATATATATATATATATATATATATATATATATATATATATACACACATACATACGGACATATACAGAGATAGAGAAAGATCGTGAATCAATATTTACCACAAAATATACTCAGATAAGTAAGGCGTAAAATGAGTCTCACAAATCATTCACGAAATAGCATCGTATCCTCATCAAAAGAAGAATACTTTTTGTTAAAACTGGAAAGGAAAGGAGAGTTAAGAGTTATATGAAATCAATAATTCTTAGGAGCAATGTTCGAAACTTTTTCCTTTGATCCGAAATAAAATACTGCCGTTTGCACCGAGAAACTATTATTAGGAGCTATATTTAACGGTGGTAGGGTGCAGAAAGAGTTGGGATAATAAAACGATCGCTTCCTTGACCGTAAGCGATAATTGTGACAGAGTAAAGTGAATAAGGACTGTAAATATTTGAAATAAGTTGGTAATTAAGACTAAAATATAGATCTCTTGCCAAGAGCAGCAAGATAAAATGCCTCGTATTTGGTCACGTTTTCTCAGTTTTGTGATCCTCCAAACACATTTATTACTTTGTTGTATTCTGTCTTACATACTTGTTATTTCTTCTCTTTATGTTGCATTGAAAACTTATTAAGACCTCAGAACCATCTCCGATTTAATGGACCATTAATCTTTAAGTAAGAACTATTTCCAGTAAAATAATAACATTACTTATTTTTATTGAAAATAAAAGTAAGTAATGGACTAAGAAACATTGAAACTACATTTAAAATATAATTTATTTGACATTTAAAGAGAAACTCCTAACAAAGTAAGAGACTCTATTTTTATTAAAATATTTATTCATTTATTTTGATAAAATATTCATATGTATTGGAATAGAAGAGCAGAAATGGAAATTATGCTTCATTTTTAGTAATGGGTGTTAAATGTGTAGCAATATCAAGCATTACACATTTAAACAAAGATTGATTTTTGTAAAAAAAAATTGTGTAGTTCACTCTTAAAAACAGATTTTTCCTTTTCAAACGTCACTCTAATACAAATAAATAAGACTTGGGGTGGTTTTTTCAGAAAACATTAATAATTATTATGCAGATAACAACTGCGAATATTTTTACAAAACATGCTATAAAGTTTAGTGCAACAATTGTTGATCCGTGGTACGTTTTTAGAAAAGGATTTAATGACGGTAATTCTCTCTGTAAAAAGCTACGTACATTCATGTATTTGAAGCAGCTTGTCCCACGAGGGGACATGTTGTTGACCAGGATATATCATTACATTAACTATTTCTAACAATAATGATATCTAGTTTTTTTTTTTTTCTGCAATATGTATATCTTGTTATATTTTGCAAAATTTTTAGACGGTCAATACTTTAGTTTAATTGTCTTTGAATTTTATTTTTCGTCTAGTTTGGGGGAGAGGTTCTCTTCGCTCTTGGTGTTTTTCCTGTTCCAATTTCAAAGCATTTGTTACTATTAAATCAGCTAAACTAGCATTTGTTGTAGGTTTCTGCTTGTGGACCATTTTTCTATCACCAGTTCTGAGAAGCGTCTGCATTCCGCAAGTAGTTACAGACTAGAAGTTTGCATTAGCGACAGTAAAAACGGGTCGCATATGGCACCATTTTTTTCGTAAATGGAATACCTAAAGTAGTACAGAAGCACTGTATTCTACGCTTTTTCCCGTTTAGTACAAGAAACGTTCATTCACTTGCGGTCACTGGCTACCGCAACAGTGTTAGGTATCTTATTGTACTATATCTAAGCAACCAATGCCAGTTAGGGGGTACCGATCTAGCTACGGACGTTGTTGGACCTCTTCGAGTCAGAATTTAAAAAATAGGTCAAACAAAGTGTTTTTTTTTTATGGTGAAAAAAAAAAAATGCCCAATGCAGTGACGAAATGAAAAAGTTTGTCCGTCTTTGAGCACAACAGATATCCACTTCGGTTTGTAAAAATATGTGTCACTAAAAGGAACTCGGGTTGAACACAATAATTTCTTGTTAAAAATTTGTGCGCTTTTACAGTTATAATAAAATCAATCAAAATAATCATTGAACATCGATAAGTTTGGCTGCATTTGTCGGCGAAACATTTGCAGACGTAGTGCGTTCTCCGAGACCGCATACATTCTTTCATATGACACCGCTATCGGTAAAATGCCACTACCACGAGAATTTTGACGCCCAGTTTCCCCACTAGATGGAGGCACCTAGGCTCTATGCAATGTCAAACTGCACAAGGAATTTAATTTTGCCAAAAGATACTCTATGCCAAATGAGAACTCGGGGGATCTTTTACATGCCGCATAATCATACGACATGGAAGCTGTATTTTCTGCATGTTGAAAATCCATCTATTGGAGCCGGGTTCAATCCCGTGACATTACGTGTGAGAGGCCAGCCTCTCAAGCACTATACCACTCTGTCGGCAATTTTTGAGAGTATCTCTATCTCAACTAATAATAAAGCTGAAGGTTTGTCTTTCTTTCTTTCTTTCTGTCTGTTTGTCTGTTACGCGCGTAGCGCCAAAACCGTTCGGTCTATTTTCAAGCCACTTGGCACAAAATTAGTTTGTAGCATGTAGTTTTGCACCTCGAAGCGATTTTTCGAAAATTCCATTTCGTTCTTTTTCTATTCGAATTCCTTGCGGAAATTCGATAAAATAGGGAAGAAATATTTCATACACATTTTCAAGTCTTATGTCATTCGAAAGATTGAAATTTTCGTTGAAGTTTTTTCGAAGTTTCTACGATCATCAGGAGAGCTGTAACAATTGTTTTTAGAATCCCGAAATTCAAGGCTTACCTTCAGTAAAGCAAGTCAAACGATTCTAAATATAATAGCTCGAGAATAAAAATTGTTTGAAAAGAGAGATGAAATGAATTATTTTATCAACGGAAATCAACTTTTCATGTTGTTACCATGGTTACGTGTTCATACTTATTTTTGTTTCGTTCTTTTTCCAGCGTTGCCAGACGTAGTATTTTTGATATTACGGTAGTATTTTTTCGGCCCAAATAAGGAGCGTAGTATTTTTCTGGCAACTCTGTTTCCAATATACTTTAATGACTTAATTAAAAGATTTGGCGGATTTTTTTTTTTTATTATTTTTTTTTTTTTTTCATTTTCATAGATTTCACATTTTAGCAATATTGATTTTGGCAACGTTTGGAAACAGTAGTATTTTGTACTATTTTTTAGAGGAGGCGTAGTATTTTTCTATTTCAATTCTCTGGCATCCCTGTCTTTTTCGCGGTGAAAATGTGCTTTGGGACCCTACTTGGCGCGTTTTCCAAAAGTCACCAACTGGCGCGTTTTTGCGTCTCTCGCGGAATTGAAAGCTCCGAGAGAAACTACGCAAAATAATCAGGGTTACCACGCTTGGCACGCCTATCGCCCATTTAGCGAGAAAAGGGTACCTAAAGCACAGATTAACCAAATATCGTATCAATTGCGATATTGCATCGTTCTTTTTAAAGTGTTTCATTTCGGAAAATGTATTGTTTTGTTTTTTAAGCTAGGAAAGAAAACTTTCTTCTTTTAAACTTTGGTAAGATTTCTGTTGGTTTCTGTGAGCAACAAAATTGTTCTTATTTTCTCTTTTGGCTTATTTTTGTGCATCTCCCCTTGGGGTTGCATTCGAATGTTCCAAGGGGGTGTTTTACCCCTTTTATGGAGTAAATCAGTGTTCATTTCAATGCAGACAAAAGTGATATGAATTGGCGCGACCACTTGGCGATATATCGCCAAGCTTTTGGTCGCCAAGTATTTGCCGCCAATTTGGCGACATATCGCCAAGTTGGCGAAAAAAATTGTTTTCTTTTTTTATTTGGACTCAATTTGGCGTGATTGGCGATATTTTGCGAAAAATCCACTGAATGATGTTAAAATCGGCGATATTTAGAGGATTAATCATTGTAAAACATTTTTTTTGCATTGTTTCGTGTCAAACTAGGGATATAAATGTTTGAACTGTTATCTTTCTCACTCCAAGCACTATTTTAGCACTTAAGGCATCTACTAAGAAATTTACACGTAAAAATAAGTAGCGTGGGGTCCATACCAGATTTTTATATCATACTTTGAAGGAATTATAGTTGAATTACAACTAAAATAGAGCATTTTTTCTGCTATATCAATTATTTTACAAATGAACTTTTAATTTTATACCACGGGCAAAGCAGTGCGGGTAACGCTAGTTATTTATAAAGTAAGTATACAAAACACAGCTTTGTATAGTTAGGATTTTAAACAAAACTTAACTATAAAATTGCCGTTAACAATGTAATTTATTTGAACCCTTTCTATTATTATTATTATTATTATTATTATTTTACATTTCAAAAGCAAGTGTTTAAAATTCCAAGGCAAAACAATTGGACAGAACTCAATACTTTTTGCGTTATTACTTGTATAAGAAATAAATTTTCTTCCATTTTTATGATTCGCTAAATTTTATTCTGAAAGGGAATATTTTAAATTTGCTTGCGTCAATTACAAAATGATATAAATTTGCGCTATTTTAGTTAAGCACTACTCATCGAAACGTATCCTTTTTAAATCGAAAAAACAAACCATTAAAAACTAAAGTCTTTAATGCCCTAAAAAAATGACATTTTGTCTGATTTTAATGATTTTAATGTTAATCTCATATTAATTTCTAAAGTTTTGCTCACAATAATACGTAAACACATTTCCCCTTCCTTTAAGGTAGCCAAACATTTTTAAAGACACATTAAAGTACATTTTAAGAAAATGTTGCTTGCATTTCCGCAATTTTATCTCAAATCAAATCTTAAAACTTTGAGTATGTTTCCTTAAAAGTTCATACGGAAGTTTCCTCGCTTCAAAGTAACGCTTTGAAATGTCCACAAACAGTCGTCGTTTGCCGATTTGTAATGCTCATAGCTGCGCTTAAGCAATAGATGAACTTTTATTAACTTTAATGGTATTCGTGTTTCATACACAAATTGAGGCTTCAGCTTTTAGTTTCGAAAATGATTTCTACATGCTCTTAAATATCGATAGCAGAAAAGAATATTTTGTCGAGAAACATATCTAGTGCATGTGTAGATGAATGTTTATCTGGTTACAAACTTATTACTCAAAACTTATTTTACACAACATTTTAATTGTAAGAAGTGATTTAAATGGGGTTTTTTTAAAGGTATACGCTGTGGAACGACAATGCAGCAAATGGTCTGCTTGTCAGAATTACTCGCCATTACAAGTCTGTCGCTGTCATTGCGAAGCGTGTTACTGTCTCGGCCCATTTGCGAATTCATCGGGTCTTCTCTAACTTTACCAAAACAGATGTGACAGGCGAGAAAACAGTAAGGGGAAGAAAAAATGTATACGTTTTGAACCGTATCAAAAGAGTGCACCTACCGACTGTTGTAGAATGACTGCCAAGGTCTTTTCGTAAGTCGGCAGTCGAAGTCAGTGTCAAAATTTATTGATGACACCAAAACATTACAGATAATAAAAACAGTACAAGACAAATAACAGGGTACAATACAAAGACAACAAGACAAAGGACCTACAAAATACAGAGACATGAAAAAGATGACAATACGAAACAAACAGATTAATCAAAAAACATAAAGGCAAACTTACTAAGTCAATGAAGTGGTGTTCGCAAAAATAATATGGGCTAAGACAGTATCAAACGAGGTGAAAGGATACAAATTTAAAATGCAATGTACGGTTGAAAAAGTAAAAGTCATAGCAAGTATTCAATTGAAAACTTGTAAATCGTAAATGCCTCATCCTCAATTTATCACCCTTTTCCGACAGAATGATTCGCTAAGGCTACTCTTAGCTTTAAGAACAAATAGTAATACAACTGCAAGATGCAAGAATTTAACAACTACTTCAAACCTTTCTTAGAATCTAAAATGCTTTGTAATATAGTCTACGCGAAATATTAGGTTGGTGCTTATGAAATGTCGGATTCTTAAGTGATTGTATAAAACTGCATATCTTTCTTCAAAAGCTGTTTATTCAATCAAAGTATGCTCCATTCGCTTCAATACACTTCTCCCAACGAGATTTTAAAGCGTCGATGCCTGTCTTAAAAAAAAATTTGGTCTTTAGAATTAATAAACTCTGATATCGAGTTTTTTAGACTGTCTTCATTTTCATAGTGTTTGCCCCTTAAAAACAGCCCTAAATGCTTGAAAAAATGAAAATCGGGCGGCGAGAGATCCGGTGAATATGGTGGATGCTGCAAAACTTCATATTCCAGTTCGTTCAGTTTCACAATTGTTTTGTGTGTCGGCAGAATTCATATCGGCAATAAACTCAAAAGAAATAACAAAAGGGAAGACCTTCGAGAAAACCTATTTTGCTGAAATAAGTCTCTGGCAATGGATAATACGACTATGAATGAGGTTATGCCAAAGACAAAAGTATAACGAAAACAGGGAGACAAACGTCCGCATGTAAAGAGAATCCGATATTTCATACGCACCAACCTAATAACTGATCGTTATTTGTGACCTGTTTCGCATCTTTCACTCTCTGACTTTGTGTGCATGTAGAGTGTCAACATTGAGTTAGTGACAATATACTGCTTGCGTGTTATCGTGTGCTTATCCTGAAAGCACATCATTACAGGCAGAGATAAGCGGATACCTTGGTTTTGTTTGGAACCGAAGTCACGTGCGAATACCGAAATCTAAGCATAAAAGATTCTTGTGCACGATGCAATTAGGTGAGAGTTGACCGCAAGTTGCTGCTGTAACACAGTCGAACCTCGGTAGTTCAAACACGCTTAATACGAAATATTGTTAAGACGAACTACATTTTCGTTCCCGGTTCCATTTTTTGCTGCTTATTTTTGGTCAAAAAGACGAACCAAGATTACGACTGTTTGATTTTAAAGACGTTTTGGAGTTCGTTTTTGCTGTACTCGCTAGAAGACAAAGTATATGTTGTAAATTTTAAAAGTATGATGTAACTACGTGTTTAAATAGTTTGTGCTACTAGTTATCACGTGACTTAGCTATTGATATTAAATATTATTTCAGTAGCAGAAGCAGCGTGACTCTAACATGTCCTCTTAACCTTTCTTAGTTAATCGGGGGGAGGGGGGAGGGAAAATTACCTAAGCCTTTTACAGAAAATAAAATAGGTTCCTGCAAGAAAAAAGAAACTTTTTAGCTTATTTTTGAAGATAATTCAAATGGAGCATTAACTTGTAGTTTGCAAGTTTGTCTACTTTTTAAGCACTTTTATTTTGGTCTTAGATTCGGTCTTAGATTTTACGACTATTCTAACGTCGGTTTATCTTAAAGACGATTTTAGACTTTAAATCTGCGCGTGGTATGATTTAATGCCTAATTTAACTTAAATGGTGGCCGTATTCAAAGATAAAATTGAGGTTACAGTTTTAGGTAGGAGAAAAGTCAAAAATGCATTTTTGTTTATCCCATAGAGAAGCAAGTCCAATACACGCAGATACGGATGGTAATCACGTTGCAAACTTATTGCACACAGAGCATTTTGAAAACATTTTAACTTTTAAGAATGGTGTGTGTGTGTTGGAAAATTATGAATGCTACCTTTCTTTATGACACAAGGTTTTATTTTATTTTGGTCACAAAATGAGACCAAAATAAAGCTTCTAGGATCAGTAGTTTTGGTTTTATAGAGTAAAAACTACATTTTTTGGCTAAAAATCGCTGTTTTTCTTAAAGTTACCCTCTTTGCGGCACGTGTTAAAATTATCCGATTAAGTTAAAACTTTGCGAATCTCATTTTTTAGCCCATTGGCACATTTTAGAGGGGTGCCGCAAAAGAAATTTGAAAATTAATTTTTTGTGACCATCCTACTCTTAAATCTTATAATTGTGTCAATTAAGGTTTCTAAATCTGTGCCAGATAATTCTCAACGGGATATTGGAAATTCTCCTTTACTCATAATCAAAGAATATCAGATGGTAAAGCTGTGGCATCGTATTCTTCCCTGAGACTGGAGGCTTAGAAAATTTAATTATTCAGCGTGAGACTAATTAAGGATCATTTTGTACTTTACTGTGATCTAATCTACGAATGGCTTCTGACCTGCATTATTCAAGAGGGACTCTGCGCCGCAGCTCTTAAAAATTCATTGGATTGCGTACGTATTACAAGCCATTTCTCTAATGAACTTTCATTAAAATCGGAACGACTTTAATGCTCATTATTAAAATTTTAATTAATAATGAAAAAGGATGAATACGTAGCATGCTAATTAAGTATATCCTTTAAATATGTTGCTTAAACAAAGTCTTTTTTTTTCATCTTTCTTTTTTTAAACTTTTATGTATAAATCACAAATAAAAAGCAATTATAATAACTAGTCATACGCATTAATATCATTTTGAACTCTGATTTCATTTTTCATAAATAAATACAAATACTGTCAAATGAAGTTGATCCTAAAAATAAGCAAACAAATAATGTAATAAATAAAAGTAAAAATATTTTTTCTCGTCGTTGCATTATCTCTATAACAGCATTTGTGATTATTATAACTAAAGTTAGAGTAAACTTAACCTAGTAGCATTGTGAAGACTACGTAAATCCTGCACACAGCAATCACAACAATAAGATACTGCCAGGTTACATCTGCCCCAACTATAGATTTGTGGTTGGGTATAGGGAAGTATCAAGCTACAGCTCACGCTTTTTTTTTTTTTTTTTTTGCGTTGACATATGAGTGTCTTAAAACTCCGATAGACGCTTCAACAATTTATTGCGAAATTGTGTTTTTAAAAATTTATTTTTCACTACTGCTTAAAGATCCTATATTTCTACACAGTAAAACATTATATATCTGTTACTGCTTTTTGAGTTCAGATGTCATGATACTATAACTAAAAAAAGTTAAGTAATAAATTACTACTCATTAAAGCCGTATCAACATTTGCTGCAAGATAAATGTAACCACATGGTATTTGTTACACTAAGTTTTAAAATAAGATACTGCTTGTAAAAAAAAATAAAAAAGGAAAAAGAGAAAAGAAAATGAAAGGAAAAGGCCATATTTTGGAAAGGAAATATGACTTTGTTTATCCGAAGTTTTTGAAACTATATAAACACATTAAATGTGCTCATTTTTGAATTTTTTTGTAAAGTATTAAATACTACCTAAATGAAAACAATGATGGTAAAACTTTTGCCTATTTAGCATGTTCCACGTTATAATAATTTCTCTAAATGTTCCACCAAAATAAAAAATAAATCCAAACTGATATTGAAAATAAATCGTCAGGTCAATGAAAAAAGGCCATTAACCGGAACTAAAATTTTGTTTAAATCGAAAATAATTAAAAAAAAAACAAATATTACAGGCTCTGTTACGCATTTTAATTCTCGCCAAATGAGAACATTTTCGTACTCGCAGTTTTAGAACTTAAATGCGCCACCTTGAGGTGATTTAAAAAATAACCGAAGAGGAAAAACATTGTAATTTTGAAAGGACAAGACAATTATCTTTTTTTTTACAAATAAAATCAGGTGAAATTACTCGTTAATGTAACATAACATCTGTTGTACTTAGTTTTTAAATTCGTGAATTATGGATACATCGACAGTAGGGAAAATCATTTCAATTTTACCATAGGCAAAGCCGTAGCTATTTACTTTAGTAAGTAATAAAATTAAATGATAAAGTACTGTCCATTAAAACCGTATTAGCATTTGCTGAAAGATACAAATAACCGCAAGATATTTTTCACCCTTGGTCTAAAAATAAGACACTGCTGGTAAATAGAAAAAAGAAAAAGAGAGAAAAGAAAAGAAAAAGAAAAGGCTAGGCTTTTAAAAATGAAACATGAATTTGTAAATCCAATAAAATATTTTTAATTGACATCATGTTAGTACCGATAAAACGACGTTTTTAAAAAGTTCAAACTAAAGAAATTAAGAAACTTTCTCAAGCGAACGGATTTCTAAATCTTTTTCGATCAGTATCTTCCTGTTTGCACAGGGAATTATTTAGTCCAACGCCGTATCGTAATTTATCCACTTAGCGTTATATCGAGCAAACACATAAAACTACACCTGCTTTTGAAACCCTAAATAATTCTTCTCCAATCAATTCCTATGTACTTTAGAGCAGTGCTTGAGGGTTAATGAAACTACCGCCCCCTCCGTAACGACCAGAAAGATATGGTACATGCGCAAATTTAATTACGCCTTTAGAAGCATAATATGTTAGCTTATTTTACACCCTGCTAAACCCACTAGGCTCGGAGCTTTTGACCCAAAACTTATGAAAGGGAGACCGTCTCGTTTAAAAGTTCATTAGCAATAACTTAGCAAACAATGAGTTGTCTCGATTAGCCTTTGTTCTCTGGCCCTAAACTGCGGCTCGCGCGAAAAGTTCCTTCATTTCCTGCAAACTTCGTTCTGGCTGGATGGGTTAACGCAATTCCGGAGAATCTTCAGGATTTCTTAATGAGTTATAAACACTGTGGCCCTGTTTTGCAAGCATTAGCGATCAGGTACGGGCTGAGATTAGGAGCTGCGATGTGTCGCAAAATGTTTTCTAGTTTATTACCGAAAATGTAAAGCGCAGATGATATGTTGCTCTTTTAGAAGGCTCATAAATATTCAGTTTGTTATGTATAAAACTAAAAATCCCTAAAGTTTCATCGTTTAGTAGTTCTTGTTTGATATCTCTCTCTCTTGTATTTCTGAAAGGTAGAGAGTGTTTGCTCAAGTGCTTGGCTTATAATCTCATTATAAATAAGCAAGAAAATATTGTCAGTTTACGAAAATTAATAATAATTTTAAAACTTAAAAGAAAAAGATAAGTCAATTGTTAAAAAAAGCTTCTTGCTTAACACTAAAACCACCAGGCTGATAACTTGGACAGTAAAAGAATTTAAAATGAGCTCAAATTGTTTCAGTTGCAAAGAATTTTTGACATTTAACAAAGCATTGATTCACATCTTCCACGAAAAAAAAAAATCATCCATTTATTTCTGATATCTTTGAGTATACCTAGAAAGGCCAGCAAAAGTCAAAATGACAGTGGATTATTCATATTTATTATACTTAATATTTATTATACCGTAAAATGCGGAAAGAGTATTTTACGCGGATGAACCCGAGTCATACCTTCTTTAGAGAAATATTCGCACATGCAGAGTTTTTGAACATATCTGTTCTTGGTTTTAAACGGCGTGAGACACATTTTTTCGATTGGATTTGAACTAAGCGTACGTGAAAGATGTTTGAAGTAAATTTTCTATTTGTTTTGAAAAAATGTTGGAACTATAAAAGTTATGATTTCATTAGAGATTACATAAAATGCGTTTCTTGGTTATATACACTTTTACGCGAGATTTACAGCTTATTTAAGAGAAAGGTACTTTAATTTTTCAGATATTCTAGGTATCACGGAATAGCGGCCGCTCAAATGTTGAAAACTTAAAATAGCTGAAACATTTTCAGAATGTACAGTTTGTATATTAAATATCTCTAAAAATGATTTATTCACATTAGAACAAATCATAAATGTGCAGACTTTAAGAGAAATGCACGTATATACTACGTCGTATAAAATTACATAGCATATATTTTATTGGTGATTTTCTCAACTGAATTTAAAATGGAAGCTTATTTAATGAACATTTTACTATACAGTAAAAAACCTAATTGAGATAAAATATTAATTTAAAAATCATTAAGTAAATCAATATTCAGAACAAGTGTTAAGAGCAACTGCAAAATAAAACTGAAAACAACTTTAAAATCGTCACAGTGCAAAGTGTAATGTAGTTAATCTATAAATATAAGTCTCTTGATACCCCAAATTTCTAAAGATAGTCTTTGATCCTTTTCGTTATGTTCTCTTTATAGTCTCTAACCAGTTACCGAATATAACAAAACATTTTAAAAATTTAAATCTGTTTAGATTTTTTTTTAAATTCTGTTATTCTTTCACTATTTCATTTCTGCTTATACGCAGGGCTGCTGCTCGTTTTATTTTATGGATTTATGTTTTATGGGAAGCAAAGCGTGCACTATGCATACAGTAGCTCTATAATTTTTCGAGCATGATGCATAATAAAGCTGTGAACAGAAACTCTCATTATATGATGCATGCTAACAACAAACGAAGGGCTTGGAGGACGGAAGGGCTAAGTTACATTTTGAAAAATGAACACTCCGGAAAATGGTAAGCAATGTGTACAGGTGAGCAAATAAAACTTTGTACATCAAAAAGTAGATATCATTTGATCAATTTCATTCCAAAAAAAAACAAAAAAGCTGCAAAAACTGCATCAATAAAGATTTTAACTTTAATTGCTCGCAATTTCTGTTATGTCGCTTAACTCCTTCATCTCAAAAGCCCTTCAAATGTCTGCGATATTAAAGTGTTTGCTTTGAATGATGAAATACACGTGCGTTGCTAAATCCCCGTTTCTCTATTGAAAACCTAACAACTTTAAATGAAATCAAATACAACTTACAAATAAATCGTAACGTCTTATCAGAAACGAGCTCCAATAAAGAAGCCAGCCGCTCAACTGTTTTATCTTAAGCCTCAATTGTCACGTGCGTCAATGGAATCCATTTGTTGAGACCCAAGAACGTTGATTGACGATTTGACGCGGCGATTGGTCAAAGGATAAGAAAAAAAAAAGAGCCAAATTAATTCCCGAGAATTCCGGAATTCTTGTATCCTGCCACGGGAAACACGATCACATTGAACAATGTCTTCAGCAAAGAAGGGAAAAGAGGGCTTTGTACACATAATCAGGGCGAGAAAGTGAAAGGGTGAAAAATTAACGAAAGGGAAAATAAAAGTAAAAATATATAAATTGCTGCTGAGAACATGACACCATGGGCAATAAAAGAAGCTATTGAAGAACTTAAACTTTGATATCGGGAGTAAAGGCTAGTAAAAAGTTTTAACTGTTGCGAGAAAAATTGAATGTTTTTCCTTAGAAAGGGGATTCTTCCTTTGAAGCTTTTAATTATTTAAAGCAGCGTTTAATGAAAATGCTGTATCTTGTATCCTTTTAACGACAATACGAGTTTTTTTTTAAATGTACATATATATATATATATATATATATATATATATATATATATATATATTTCTGCATTAAAAAAACCATCACAAAAAAACGAAGCACCAGTGGATAGTTTTAGGAGTTTACGTATATATATATTATATATACGTAAACTCCTAAAACTATCCACTGGCGCTTCGTTTTTTTGTGATGGTTTTTTTAATGCAGAAAAATGCAATTCAACTTAAATCATCTTGCCCCATTTTAATATCAACCCTGAGGCAGCTCTCAATAAGTATTTTGTGGAGCAGAATAAAACACCGCTTTGTTACGAGATACCATTGAAAAAACTTCAATCGCCAAATTAAGAAGAAAATTTTGAAATGAAAAGAAAACAACTAACCGACTTCTTTGCAAACGTCTAGGAATATAAATAATAAATAATATGGAGTCATTATTTTTATTATTTATCTCATAGATTATTTCTCTTGCTTGTTTTTCCTGTTACGACACGAAAACTTCCTTTTTTCCTAATCAAATTTCAATATTTGCCTCTCATTTTGAAGCTTAAAATGCCGACGATCAACGAAAAAAAAATAAATCCACTCTGTTTCAATCTAAATAAAAAGGTGTTTGTGTCAAAAAAGCTGTTTCTTCTTTTTTTTATTTTACATTTCTTCACTGAATAGTATTAACGAGCAATATGCTGTGGCACTGTTGGATAAAGCGTTGGGCTAGGATCGCGAAGATCGTAAGTTCGAGCCTGCAATGCCTTATGGCACTTTCCGTAAATTTTCTTTTCACCGACTAATTTTTATCCGAACTTTCAAGAGTTTTTTTTTATCTAAAGCCATTTCAAGATTTTAATACACACAGTTAACTATATTTGAAGTTAAAAATCAACGTAAGTAAAGCACCAATTAGGTATAAAATACAGCAAATAGCTATTTCAAGGCTACAATGGAGCCCCTTCCTCAGTGCAAAAAGCTCAGCAAACGACTCAGCTCAGTTCTCTCGCAGCTTTCATGTGGCTTGCTGAACTTGAGGAAGGGGCTCCATTGTAACCTTGAAATAGCTATTTGCTGTATTTTTTACCTAATTTGTGATTTATTTACTCTGATTTTTAACTTCAAATATAGTTCAGCATAAAACTAATTTGATCATCTTTCATTTACACAGTTTACTGTTGCTTTAAAACCAGAAAGAAAAATGTATTTTGATATGGTAATTTAGAATGAATAATGCTTCTAAAATGTGTTTTTTGATTAAAGAAAACACAGTTCACTTTGTACCTGCTTACTGAAAAATTATCGTTAAAAAATAAATTTTTTGAACTACTGCTGCCAAGCGTGAATGATTCGCCCTGGTCGGTTAGTTTAATTGATGAATATTATAGTCCGTTTTTAGCTTTTAAAGATAATTTTGACATTCAATGTTATCGTTTTCAGCTGAGCGATTCCATACCAAATCACCGAAAAAAAAAAAAGTTGGTCGCACGACCGACTCGGATTTTTTTTTAATTTGGTACACAGATTGATTGTATAGAGGTATGAAAAAGCCCAAAAGGAAAGTTACCTGCTCCACTTTTTTTCTGAGATACATGCCCTCAAAGTTTGTCCGCCACGTCAAAATACTAAAAAAGTGATGTTATTTAATCATTTTTTATAAAAAATCGTACTCATGCAAAATAAAAGTGTTAGATATCTATGGAAACTAGTTACTCCAGGCATTCTGAAAAAAAAATACTAGAACGTTCATAATGAAAATTGCCAAGGTACAGGGCTCTTTGAAGTTGTCACCACAAAAACTTGATTTTGCAGATTTTGCTAAAATTCAGGCATTTATTACAAAAAAAGGCAAACAAAACCAAAGGTTTTCTCACTTTCTGGTAGTGTACAGGTCCTCCCTGTAAATTGCTACGCAATAAATTTTTTGGATTTCTCACTCCTTCTTGGAAATATTTTAGCTTAAAGATAAGCCGTAAGGCAAAAAATGCGTTTTTGGCCATCTTGGCAGCCATTTTTCTCATAAAGGGGGAGCAGTAGAAACTTTAATTTTTTTTTTAAACAAGCCACTGATATGTTAGCTATTCACAGGAAAAGAGTTTACTTTTGGTTATTTCTCCCATTAAGAGATATCCTGCTGACAGTATATGCATGTTTTTCGCGACGACCATATGCTTTTGTTCCCCCTCTCATGGACTTAAAATTAATTAAACCAAAAAATAATGATATATTTATTATTAGCTGTATTATCTACCCAATATTTCATGAAATTTAATTTATTAAATCATTGAACAATAAATTAGATAATTGATGAATAAAAGAAAAAGTATTTCTCTGATGCCTGAGCATTATGCATTCATAATTATAAAGCACTAAATACTTTCTTGAGAAATTAATTAACATAAATGAGCTCTAAATATTTATATTATAAGCAATACCCAATCTTGTGATTGGGATACTCCTGTTTTTAATTGAAGAATTTCTTGAATATCACATGAATATCAGGAAAATAAATGAGGTCTTTTCGTTTGATGTAGGATATTTTATGACAAATTTTATTTGATGGGCTACTAACTGAGCATGGTGATAAAGAGCTATTAATTTCAACATCGAATTCCATTTTACCTTATTAACAGTTAAATATTTACAAAATAATTAAATAAATAATTTAATATAAAGCCATGCTTGAAGAATTAAAATTAGTGCAACTAATTTATTCCCATACTGATCTTTACAAAATTGACATGCGTTGAGCACTGATAAGAACTGACAAGAAAAAGTTTACTCACTAAAATATTAGTTCACAGATACTATAAAGCATACATTCTATTTTCCACAAAATAATACTGCAACAAAGAACAAGGGTATCCTCCTGTTTATAGCCATCAATCAGGAACATCCAATCACAAGATTGGGTATTGCCTATGAGATAAATATTCGAAGCTCCTTTATTTTAATTGATTTTTCAAGAAATTCTTTAGTACCTACCCCTTTATACCCTTGTTCTTTGTTGCAGTATTATTTTGTAGAAAATAGAATGTACGCTTTATAGTATCTGTGAACTAGTATTTTAGTGAGTAAACTTATTCTTGTCAGTTCTTATCAGTGCTCAACACATGTCAGTTTTGTAAAGATCAGTATGGGAATAAATTAGTTGCACTAATTTTAATTCTTCAAGCATGGCTTTATATTAAATTATTTATTTAATTATTTTATAAATATTTAACTGTTAATAAGGTAAAATGGAATTCGATGCTGAAATTAATAGCTCTTTATCACCATGCTCAGTTAGTAGCCCATCAAATGAAATTTGTCATAAAGTATCCTACATCAAACGAAAAGACCTCATTTATTTTCCTGATATTCATGTGATATTCAAGAAATTCTTCAATTAAAAACAGGAGTATCCCAATCACAAGATTGGGTATTGCTTATAATATAACTATTTAGAGCTCATTTATGTTAATTAATTTCTCAAGAAAGTATTTAGTGCTTTATAATTATGAATGCATAATGCTCAGGCATCAGAGAAATACTTTTTCTTGTTTTCATCAATTATCTAATTTATTGTTCAATGATTTAATAAATTAAATTTCATGACATATTGAGTAGATAATACAGCTAATAATAAATATGTAATTATTTTTTGGTTTAATTAATTTTAAGTCCATGAGAGGGGGAACAAAAGCATATGGTCGTCGCGAAAAACATGCATATACTGTCAGCAGGATATCTCTTAATGGGAGAAATAACCAAAAGTAAACTCTTTTCCTGTGAATAGCTAACATATCTGTGGCTTGTTTTAAAAAAAAATTAAAGTTTCTACTGCTCCCCCTTTATGAGAAAAATGGCTGCCAAGATGGCCAAAAACGCATTTTTTGCCTTACGGCTTATTTTTATGCTAAAATATTTCCAAGAAGGAGTGAGAAACCCAAAAAATTTATTGCGTAGCAATTTACAGGGAGGACCTGTGCACTACCAGAAAGTGAGAAAACCTTTGGTTTTGTTTGCCTTTTTTTGTAATAAATGCCTGAATTTTAGCAAAATCTGCAAAATCAAGTTTTTGTGGTGACAACTTCAAAGAGCCCTGTACCTTGGCAATTTTCATTATGAACGTTCTAGTATTTTTTTTCAGAATGCCTGGAGTAACTAGTTTCCATAGATATCTAACACTTTTATTTTGCATGAGTACGTTTTTTTATAAAAAATGATTAAATAACATCACTTTTTTAGTATTTTGACGTGGCGGACAAACTTTGAGGGCATGTATCTCAGAAAATAAGTGGAGCAGGTAACTTTCCTTTTGGGCTTTTTCATACCTCTATACCATCAATCTGTGTACCAAATTAAAAAAAAATCCGAGTCGGTCGTGCGACCCCCATTCGGTGATTTGGTATGGAATCGCTCAGCTATAACTTACGTATATGTGCAAGCGTTATTGATTTTTTATAACTATTCTATAACGCTTAGTATTTATTTTTATATTGGATCATGAAAACATGTTAAAATAATACTTTGCTCTTTACTTACATTGCTAAATACTGTCTCAACCCTCTAAAGCTCATTTTAGAAGGAAGTGAGCATTGCTTTGGTGTACTAAATTGCTAAAATGCAATTTTTTAACCATATCAAAATGCACCTTATGTATCACATCAAATTTAGGCTTGTAGATTTTGATGATAAATAAATATTGATTGCTCCAAGCAAATAGCTAAAATGCAAATTTTCATACAGTTATTGATGATCAGCTAAAAAAAAATTTCAGCATTTGCTTTTTCTGAAGCTAAATCGGTAAGAATCTTATAGCTTAAACAAGCTTTGTAGAGACATTGTTAAAAGAAAATTACGGTTTACTGAAAAGAAAAAAAAAGTATGAAATCTATTTCAGACTATTTTGTCTAGAAACAGGCTCTATTTCAAAAAGTACTTCAACGCAGTTTTTCCCTGAAAGCAGATCAAATCCATCAATATCCCAGCTGATTTTCCTTTAATGACTGAAATTTTCTTAAAATGCTTTAAATTTAAGAGTAGATAATTTCACTTTAGTTAATCCGACTTTTCGGCTTTGAATATGGTTGAAAAGTGTAAAACCTACTTATTTGATTAGCGTTTAATATTTTAAAATTGCTAAAAGTTATTCATTTTAACAGGTAGGTAACAATTAACATCGTATATCTTTTTTGATATTTCATATTGATAGCAGCACTGGTATTTTTAGCCTGCGTTTCCGTAAAAGGGGGAGAAAAAATGAAGAAAAAAATCTATTTAGCTGATGAATTCATAAAAGTTTAACCGAAGGTAGGTAAATAGAAATAAATAGTTTTAAAAAATGTAATTTAACTGAAAACTAAGAATTTAAACTCTTGTAAATTAAAATGTATTCTTACGCGGAAATTAAAACATCTATTCCTCTAGAACTAAATCAATGCATACAATGGTTGCTGACTGAGGTACTATCTTAAAATTTAGACAGTTTCACTAAAGATACATGCTGTACACGGGTTGCAACCATTTTTGTGATCAAATGAAATGATTTTGTTTTTGTGGAGTTATCTACCTTACCAGGAAAGTACTCGACTTAAGTACTAATGAAAAAAGTTAAAAATGGTACCATTCGAAAGAGCATACTGAGACATGTCTTTGGCCCAAAGATCAAGTGCCCTCGTCCCCTCGTTTTCGAGATAAGGGGTCTTAAAGTCGTCTGAAAAGTAGCCAAACTTGAAGACTTGGCAAGAAATTGAAGCTAGCTCCCGATTCTCCCTTCCGCTGCTTGCTTAACATCGCATCATTTCCATGTTTGGTCATTCCAAAGAAAGTAAAAGATGTTTTACGTTAACCCTTTACTTGTATGAGCTAAAATAAAGAATGCTGATTAAGACTATGATGTGGAAAGCAGAGAGCTTTATCCAGAGGAGCGGAAACTTTACAAAGAAGTTAAAGTTTTATCTTTTTTACGATTGATAACAATACCTTTTAGAATTTTAGTTATTTTAAATTTTTACTGAACTAAGTTGTATGTGGGCGATTCTCTGTAAACTCGTCATTTTTCACACGAAATCTGTCCGGGCATGGTTTTTGGAAATGTTCGTATAATTATAAAACTATTGCTCAGAAAATGAATCTATTACTTTGGTTCGAAAGAGGGCCAATTGAAATTTGTGTTTTTCTGATAAATCATGATAGGGGGTAAGTCCCCCGCCTAGTATAACTAGGCAGGGGACTGTGCCAGGTGACTGTGGTTTTGCTCTTTGTTGCGTAATATCTGCAAAACTGCTGGAATATAATTAGTTACGAGACTACAAATAAATTTAGGCACAAATCGTGGACATAATAATTAATATGTTTCATAATTAAACTAATTAACATTAATAAAATCACTTCCCAGAGGACTGTTTTCGCAACGATCACGATGCATACTTTCAGGACAAATGTGGCTCTCGAGCTAAACAAAGTGGCGTTACAACACCGTTCTCGGCAATATCGGCAAATTCACACTGATTACTTTAAACTTCATGCCAAAAAACATTTGCAAGAGTAACATATTTTTTCTATTGAAGCTTTGAATTCGTGGCAGGGGACTGTTTGAAAAAACTCCGGACAGAATTTACGTGACAATTTCAAGTTTTAAAAATACGTAATTAGACCTTATTTCATAAAAAAGATATAGTTGCATTATTCTATTTTTAGATATTAATTGCCAAATTTATGTAGTGTTAATAGGTTTTCTGAAATATTGCCTTGAAGTGTTAAACTATTTGATTGGGACAGCCAGGGGACTGTAATTTTGGTGCTTAGATAATTTCTAGAAAAAAAAATTAAATTGTTATCGCTCCAAATGCAATTGGGCCGCAAAGTATTAATGCTTTACTTGTATTAAGAGCGATAATTACTTTAGTACACTTTATTATTTTCAAAATACTTGGTCCGGACAGCCAATTACCA
Organism: Uloborus plumipes; assembly: GCA_038373865.1. Lineage (NCBI taxonomy): Eukaryota > Metazoa > Arthropoda > Arachnida > Araneae > Uloboridae > Uloborus > Uloborus plumipes. The sequence goes on along the minus strand of JAXGGA010012191.1, from coordinate 7,294 downwards.
GTTTACAGAGAATCGCCCATGTGTTAATTATTATAAGTTAAAATATATTGTACGTGTTTCTAAATAAATAATTCGGGATAATGAAGTAAGTATGAAAAGCAGCTAATATGAGCTCATGTACAAAGAATGAAATAAATAATCTTTGGGGTAGAAATTAAATTGTCATGGATTATGATATCAGTTCTTATTTCAAAAAAAAATCGATACAAGAAGTTTCACTATTTTCTAACTCTTAGCAAAAACATTTATTTTTTTTAAATTAAAATCGATAATAAATAAATAATTTTAAAAGAAAACGAATTAGTAAATATCAATAGCTGCAAAATTATACCCACGGCGGAAATTACATCAAGGGTAGAGGAAAATAATTATTTTCATTCTTAAAATATATTAATAGAGTCGGCATTCATTGTAAAAACCCCTGCCTTTCAAACAAATTGTTCACTGTAGCGAAAAGTCTCTGTAACGTAAATATAAAACATATTGCATGTTAATTTCGTACTGTTTAAAAACACTAGAATAACTTTCACTAGTTCTGCTATATGTTCAACGAGTAGGAAAAGACTAACAAAATTATAAATCAATACAAGTTTTAGCTTACTTTTCTGTAAAAGTAGAAAATAGGTGAAAAAATCATGAAAGAAGGCCTAATGCACTGAAAAAAAACGCTCAAAACGAGTCGAAAAGCACAACTTATTAAAAATAATTAAATACACAGAGAAATTTAAAATAGGAAAGTTGGGTTTTGAGCTGCGGAAACTGTGTACCTGCCAATCTGTCTATGGGTCAGTTTTTCTGCCCCCCCCCCCCCGCAATAACTTTTGAGTGCATCTGATTTGATTTTTTTTTTCATCGAAAGATCTCAGTGAGGAAAATACACTCCCATATTCGACTTTTTTATTTGAATAATATTTCATTCAATTTCGAATTTCCGATTTTTTCCCCTATCCTCACTTATAACTTTCGAGGGAACAAGTTCGATTCGAGCGAACAATTTTTTTTTCGAAATATATCAGAGAAAACACCTCATTCCTGTTTCATTTTTTTATTTGAACTCATTTTAATTAAATTTTAATTTTTTTTTTTTGAAAGACCATTCTTACATACCCAGTGATGTAATTGACAAAAATGTTTAGGAGGTTATAGGGGACCCACAAAAAGAAAAGCGAAAATTTTTACAATTAAAAACCCTATATATAACCCCCCCCCCCATACTACAGAATTGTACGAACACTTAAAAAAATAATTTTAAAAAAAACAGGAGTTTCAGTTGTCACCTCCTGGGCCCCTTAAACAAGGGACCTGCTTTAATTGCAAATAGTAAGACAAAATTTAATTTTGATGTGTTGTTTAAAATTGTTTTTCCTCTTTAAGAAGCTCTCTACTTTCCATGTCATAGGCTTGATAGTAGCTTTTTGCTTTAACTCGTACAGGTAAAGTAAAAGATTATTGTAAAGCCGTCTTTCAAAAGCTTTGCAGATGACCAAAAATGGGAATCAAGTTTCCCCGTTGGACGCAAATAGTGTAATCGCACCGCAGCTTCCAGTTTCATTATAACTCGCTAAAATTGCGATTTTTCAAAAAAAAAATTAGCTGACTTTAGGACCTTATATTTCGAGAACGGGGGCGCGAGGGCAAAAACGCGTGCGTCCAGAAACATGTTTTACAATGCTCTTTCGATTGGTACTCATTAAAAAAAAATTCATTATTCCATGATCGAGTACTTTCCTGGTTAGTAACTCTTGCTTCATTTGACTCCCCTATGTTATTTTTGAATAAATACCTTTTAGAAAACGAATGAATCATAGTAACATTGAGTTATCGATCGAACGAATTACAACTAATTTGAAAAAAAAAAAACAGTTGAAAACTTTGTACTACTAAATGAGTTACATTTAAAATGAGTTACCAACACAGCAAGCAACTGTTTCAAATGAAAATGATATGCACTGATATTTTTTATGCACTAATAGGTTGCAATTAATAGCCTTGAAACATCTGTTTGCTGAGTTTTTAACACATTTTAAACATTTCCAAAATTTGTTTTTTCCAAAAAAATGTGTTTGTACTTTTATACACGTTGTCTCATTTTAATCACTTATCGAATATTTTGGAGGCTTAAAAGTAGCAGTCAGAAGACAGCAAAAACATTAATGTTAAATTGTATATATTTGCACTCTTTTAAAAAAGAAATATTCAATGTGATCTTTTTCATTACATTCGCATAACTACAAAAAAAGCAATAAATAAATTAATTAAAAAACTTTGCTTAGTAAAGTCGAGCTTATCATATAATGCAATGTAAAGATAGGAAGACATAATAAATGACTAATATTATTTGAAACTTTTGTATGTATTGCGTTATAAATGCATCTTAACGTTGTGTTTTGTCATTTAGTTTTAAAAACATATAAGTGGTTTGAAAAATAATTCCTCAGTAAAACAATGCTTTACAATCAGCTTCTGTCATTTTCAACTTGAATATCTTTTCAGGAACTAGTTTCTTTTAAAGAGTTTTAAAAATAATTTGACTGGTGTGAGAAAAATGCAAACGGTGGTGCGGTGCCTTCGTCAAGAAGAACCTTGCTGCATTGATTTAGAAATAATGTTATTTGTTCACAAATGTGTTGCTTAAAAAAGTTAAAGCAACAAGATTTTAGTTAAAGGTGATTCCAGTTAAATGAATTTCAAATAATCGAAATTATGCTAGAAATTTATGTTTTTAAGTCGTGGATAGTATATTTTTTTTTTTTTTTGTAAAGGAGGGCTTTCGCTGATTTTTTTTTTTTTTAAGTTTTCCTTTATGGTTAACCACTCAATTGGAAATGCTTAGCAAGCTAAAGCATTCTCTAGCTGTGGAGTTTTTATGCACTATCATTTTAGAAAATAAAAACCCACCCAAAATAAGTAAAACGCCGAAGTCAATGATCAAAAGCCTTAACACAGAAAAGCGCTTGAAATGCACAGAAAAAAAAATCGCGAAACATTCTGCGAGCAGAATATTTTATTTAAAGCCCAAGTTAGAGCCATATTCCGGCATAAATCACTTTCGTCTGTCGGATCAGCTTCGTACGAAAAACATTTCCCGCATTCTAGTGGCTCCTTTAGGTAAAATTCAAGCCTTACGAATGATTCAATCATTGAATAAAATCCTTTTAGAGAGACCGTATTCAGCAGAAGACTCATAAATACTTCAACGAATGATATAAAGAGATATTCTCTAAAGATTTATATTTTCTGTATCATTTTGACTATGCCAAAAAGTTGAATGTAAGAATCGTTGCACGGAATACTTGAGGTTTCCTAGACTTTTTTGGTAAATATTTTGCATGTTAAATGGACTTTTTCTGTTTTCCCTACTGACAAAAACAAAGAGAGTTGTTCAGCCTCCTGTTCTCACTAAGAACACAGCTACTGTATTAAATGTCAATAAGAACAACAAAGATATACTATTTGATACAACTGGAATATTTTCTAAATAGTTTCGTTTCTAGTAACTAAAAAATATTTTTAGTACATAAAATGATCTCTAAAACGGAATTCTTCGCCAAAAGTTCCAATTGTAGCAAACAAGTTGGAGGTTAAATGTTTATCATTGTTTTGTGTTGAATTCAATTTTTTAAGAATTTGAGCAATTTTTCTACGAATAATTTTTTTAAAGGATTTTTAGGTAACTTAACGTAATAATAACTTAAAAGTAAATAGGTAATGATCAGAAATGGTTAACAGAGTACACATTTCAGTGCCCAACAGAGCTGTTTCATTTACAATGCATTATATATTGAAAAAGAGAAAAAAAAACACTTCGTTAAAGCTTTTGTAACATTTGGAAACGTTGTACAAAATTTAATTTAAGGACAAATATACTTTATATATACCTCCGAGTTTGTGCAAGAATAAGTATAGCCATCAGTTTAAAAAAATGAAAAATATAGCAAACCTTAAATTTATGGTGATGGCAAAGCGGAAATGTTACTATGTGTTTATATTAGATTTGCTTATTGGCACCATCATTTAACATAGTTAAACAATAATTGCCCCAAGTTTTATTATTTAAACAAAGTTGTCTCAGCCTGAATCATCCAATATTGTTCAGAACTCCAGAATTTTTTTTTAATAGTTCAATATGGTCCTTAACGTTTTAACTTAATGGTAACAATCCAAATTGTAGTCCAAACATTGTGAGAATATTAAAATGCACCTAAGGCAAAAATTTATTTTGCGCCGCATTTAGAAACTCTTTAATGTCTTTGTGGCGGTGATCTAAAATTTGAGTGACTTAGCAAAAGGGTTAAGAATGAGTAAAACCAATCAAAGTATATTTGCGTTGTGTGTTAGATACAAGAAGGAACCAATAATGAATAATGAATACAGAATTGACTTACCGAACTGGTTTATTTATGATCAAGAGTGGGTACATCCTACCAATGAATGAGCTCATTCGCATCTACATATTATTTATATGCTTTACGCATCGTATTAAATTGAACAGCAAGTAATAGAGTTTCCATATCAAATAGTTCATCAAAGCGCATGACACCAGTCCACGGCACATAGTTCTTCTGATAATGTTCATCAGAACAATTGGTTGAATCTAGATGACAAAGCATCACAATTAAGCATCACAAATTTCTTAAAGCATCACAAATTTCAATCGGCGTACACATGGCGGAAATTTAGGCCTAGCGCCTTTCAACGACTTGAAGATGAAAACACTAATCTTTATGCATCATTCACTTACGAAACACACTTTTATAAACACATTACTCTGGGATAAATGGAGGTTTTCACGATTATATAAATGAGATTATTTCCCAATTTTTAGACATTTTTCTTCCTCCTTCTACTCCAAGACACCTCGTCTGTTCCGCAGGAACACAGCACCGCAGCAACCATCATGTACAGCAGTCGGGAAGAGAAGACGCTACTTTTTCCCCCAGTGATTTATCGCTCTGTAGTGAGCAAGCATTTTTCTTTGGATTAGTTCATTCGGATCACTCCGACACGGGAACATATGGAATCATGGTTCCTCCTCTTCATGTGAAAAGTGGTGACTTCCTTCCATGTCGCGGAAGTAGATGCTTGGCTGCCTGGGGGTCAACGGAGAATGTGAAACCTTAGTTTCACAGTCTTATTATTCACTACTCGCTTCACTTATTATATTTTATATTTACAGTAACAGGGAAACAGAATTATGTTAAAATAAATCAATGTAGAGCACATAATTTGATGTAGGCATTTTCTAGAATAAGAAACTGATATCAATGCTTAACATAAATAACTTTTGTGTTGATTGATAAAGATTATGGGTCATTCCGACGAAAATGGTACAAATCATGTCTGAAACTCTTTACTTAAGATTATCAATTTAAATAATTTTCACCAACTAATCATATTTTTTTTTATTGAGTTTCTATTTATTTGTGCATAATGATGTGTAAATAACTAGTACATGACTCATTTATAAAAGGATTTCAAATATTTTGATCACTTTGTTTAACAAAGTGGACGTATAACAGAGTGGACAAATAAGCTTTTAAAAATAGCTGTATAATCACAAAGAAAAGTTAGAATCACAGAACAAGCATAAAGTGGAATAAACAGCCTAAAACTGTAAGTCTGTCTGCAATTTCAAGAAAAAATCTTTTTTTTTTTTTTTTTATCATGAAATCGGCTCTAACAGAGTGGACATCCAACAGTTCAAATTAACTATCATAAGAAAAGAATTAGTCTCACCCTGGTTGTTGACTACATAATTCAATGTAGCAAGCTAATCACGGCAGTTATACTACCTATATTTTTTTAAAATATATCAGATTGAATGCATATGTTTATTTCATTTCCAAAAGGTATATAACAGAATAGACAATTGGAAACATAGAAAATGTAGGGACATGGATAAATAAGAGTGTTTTTTGGGGATTTTTTTTTCCATTTGCGTAATAATCTGCAGAAATGGTGTCAGAAGCATCTTTTGTGCAGTGCAGTGTAGTTTATTTCGTTGTTACATTTCAATTTAATTATAATCATTTAAAATTCAAGCAATTTGAAGCTGGAACACGTCATTTTCTCCTTCTTTTGACAAAGATAATTTTTTGTGACATTTCTAAATGGATTATACCTAATCAATTGATACTTGAAGGCGCAAATTAAATGTAGAACCAATAAAAAATACATTTAATGGGTGGTAGTTATTAAAATTGATTTTAAAATATTCTGAAGTCTCGGACATGATTTGTACCATTTTAACCTTTATTCTAAAACAAGCTAAGAAAAGGCAAGGTAATAGGTTGTAAAACAATGGTCACTTAAGACAAGGTTAATGGTTAAAACAAGTTTTTTTTTTTACTTTTCCCCTTTTATCTCCATGTTTAAATTTGAAGTTCATTATTTAACGTATCACAAAGTCCAAGCTAAGTAATATAATCTGTTTCAAATGCTTAAAACAGACAGTAAAGCTCTGAAAATAAGGATGAAAAACGTTAGAAACATTCTATTATCTCATTTAAAAGATCCCTGATTAGTTGCTACAAAGGCGTTATTCATTCAACGTTGATTCAGATAGAATGCAACCAATCTCTTCCAACGTGAGTTGAAAGTAAAATTAATGAGACTAATTCCTCTAAATGCTTAATTCTTTCTCTTCCTTTGGAAACTCGATTACCAAAAATGTTTTTCGAGAGAAGTTTGTAAAAAAAAAAAACTTTTTTTTAATGAAGTAGTTGATTAGTTCATCAGGCAAAATGAAGTTTTTGCCTTTTAATATATTACTTTGCTGCAGACCAATATATATATATATATATATATATACACTGAAGTGACAAAAGTCATGGGATAGCAATATGCAAATTTTCAGATGGCAGTAGCATCGCATAGAACATGTATAAATGCGCAGTGCTTTTACAGAGCTTTCATTTCTGTTCAAGTTATTCATGTGAAGAGGTTTTAACGTGATGATGACCGCACGACGTGAATTAACAGACTTTGAACGCGGAATGTTAGTTGGAGCTAGACGCATGGGTCATGCCATTTCGGAAATCGTTAGAGAATTCAACATTCCCAGATCCACTGTGTCAAGAGTGTGCCGAGAGTATGAAATTTCAGGCATAACATCCCACCATGGACAGCGCAGTGGTCGACCGCCTGCACTTAAAGATCGAGACCGGCGACGTCTGCAAAGAGTCGTAAATTCTAACAGACAAGCAACACTGCGTCAAATCACCGTAGAAATCAATGTGGGACGTACAATGGACGTGTCTGCTAGAACTGTGCGGAGAAATTTGGATTTCTTGGG